>UZAF01017002.1:21359-57708 GCA_900617895.1 Haemonchus placei
TTCTTATCACCAGGAAAAAAATGTGAGTAGCGGACTTGTTTGAGTTGTTGATTTAGTCCACAATCGCCCGGGCCCTCTATTTTCATACAGCCCATCAAAATGCATACCTTATTCAAAAATGAATAGTGTAGATGATCATCACTCATTATTCANATATTCAGTTTAAATAGACAGTTTTTACTGAGCCATTTGGATTTACCCTTAAAATCAAATTGAAAAGATACCGGCTGCAAATTTCAGCAGGTCCCCCATTGGGTTGTGGGTGTTCAGCCGATTGTTACGACACATCGTCTCACCATTGCGCTATTAATTTTCCTACATGTCAGTATATAATGGATGGATCGTTTCACGTAGTCAGTGGGAGTTTTCAGGAAAAAACGGATCATCAACCAGAATACTTTTAACGCCACTTTCCAAATGATCTCGTATCACGTATATAGGACACTGGAGTTAATCCATCACTAAGAAAAATGTTGAATTTCCACGGCATGAGACGGATTCGCTGAGTTCAGGGTGTTAATCTAGGAGATAAATTAGTATCTATCCCTTGACACCTCTAAAAAGTAATGGCTGATGGATTACTGGGAAGTGCCTGCATATGTATTCTTCGTATCCGGTCACGCAGGGTACATATGCACTATGTTCCATGGATACAGCATTGGAGCTTTCCAGATTGCCCTTTTTCTAGTTTCGGAAAGTCACATATAGGACTCATAAAATCTTTCCGCGTCAATAAATGCCGTCTCTTGGAGGAGCCACGCATTTGACTTCCATTCAGGATCGTAGTGGTGTCTTGAATGCGTACGTGGTCCATGCAATTACTCGCCAACCGATTCACAGGTCTTCCTGGATGGTCCAATTACCCAAACCCGGAGGAATGTAAGGCTTGGTTGGCCTAGACGGATATCGAAGTGGGACATGATCCCCGGAGCATGTGCGTGATAGTACGCTTTTGGTAAGAGTGCTCTTAGAAATAGGAGGGGTAGATGGAGCAGTGGCTGGGATAGCTGTATTTTAACAGCTTCCATACTGTCCGATACACCGAGGCTTTTTTTATAAGTAGGACCTTGGATCTACGATGTATAGCCCTCATAGCTGAATACGAATTTATAGGTGACTAAACTCACCCTTCACAGCTACTACGAGAGTAAGTAATTTGTAGCCTCTTTTCTGTACCAAATATCTTTCATAGAAGGAACTTCAGGTGGAACTTCCGACTTGGGTAACCTGGGGTTCCTTTTACTTTTACAGAGGCGTTTTGCGCCCTCCGACCCAGCCTGAACTTCCAGTGCTGCTGAGTAGACAATAGTCTTAATGGATTAGGCAGTGGCCCTGGAGATCACCCATATGTATTACGCGCCAAATCACATCACTAGCTGGCGGTTCCCCATCCGGCAATAGCGAATTCGATGGTGAAGGGAATGTTGTGGCTAGAGTGAGGAATTCGAGAAGTTCTGGCTCATGGAATCACCCGGAAGATTCGCAGCGATCAGTTGGGATCCTAACTCAGCAGGATAAACCAATAAAAAAATAACAGCTTATGAGAAGCAGTTGCGGGGTTAGGGGTTTCACCTAATTGTCAGTGGGAATCAGTGGAAATGCTAAGTGCACGGCGCATACCAAAGAGGGTGAGTGCCTGTGGATAAGTATAAAACTAAGGAATACCATCAAAAAAGCTTTGTTCCATATTGTCAGTTCTACTCTGGTAACTTATCCTTAGTGCTTTCGAGATTAGTGAAAATCCCTTCAAAAAGGGCTGCGCGAAACGCACCCCCATGCAAGGTCTCCCTTTCCCCTTCGATCCCCTTGTCCCTCTTTCGCTTGGCTCTTTTTTGCTTGCATGGTAACATAGTCGTAGTCGTTCCCATATGTTCAGTCCCTACTTCGACAAAGAGTGCTCATTCAGAAGTGCATTGCGTGCCAGCTACGGAACGAATCTGATTCAGCCTCCGCGCTTGACGCTCTCATGAGAATGTCGCACATCTCAGTAGAGAGTTGTTTACAAGAAGGAGAATCAGATTCCTCCCCCACATTGGCATGAGCCATCGTATCGCGCAATCCATCGGCATTGCACTTTTGACAACAACATGGCACGAGGAGCGGCGAGCATATCATTAGCATTCATGACTGAGCGCGTTGTACTGCCAAAACTGCCCCCTCTTCATTGGAATGGCTCAGAGTACGGCCATTCATTGTTGCTCAGCCTTGTTGATGATGAAGCTTGAGTCAGTCACGCTGGACTATAATTAGCACACAATTGTATAAACAGATGATGTTCTCACGTTTCAGGAAGAGTCATGAGGTCACCTCGTGACAATTTTAAAAAGAAAGAAAGGTGGAGCTTGTGCTTTGGCTTTTGGTTCATGACCGCACGTATTGTGTGACGATCCCAGTCCGAGAGAATACCGACATAAGAAGACAAGTCTTCCTTCCCTACTGGGTCATGTATGTTTGGGAGTTTAGAAGCTCTATGGTTGGCTGTACCTCGTCAGTCACTGTATGTACATCCAACCCGAAGAGCCTTTGAACGCCACCACTTTTTTGAGTTGAAGTCGATTGTGTGGGCGATTCCTAAGTTGATGTCGAGTGTGTGGGCGATTCCCAAGACAAGATTGATGGACGTCGAGCATTCTACCTTTGACTTCTTTTCGAAATGGGAGGAGATGCGGTCGACTTCAGATCAGTTACTGTCATTAGTAGTCCCATTATCAAGAAAAGGGAGAAGATTTTAGCTATTTTCAGATTGGAAGGTTAGGATTGGGCCTCACTGGCCTATATAATTCATAAAGAGTTCCAGAGCCCGAACAGGTGTTTCTCAGGTCCCCAGAATGGGAACGATTCTACTTCTACGTGAAATTCCTCAAACCCTCCAGAGAACGACCGCGTGAGTTGGCTAATTGCGTCATACCGTAATGTACTTCCGCATAAGGTAGTTAGATGACGCAGAGCTTGATTAGTCCCTTTTTCTCTGCCTCTCCCATTCGGCTTACATCGTTAACCGATGGGCACTTTAAAAGAAAGTTCAATTGAATTGTGAAGTCTTCTATGTGACCGATCGCCATATCCTGCTTTTTATGGTCTCAGGTCAATTCACCGAACATGGAATCAGGGAACACGAGTCAAACAAGTTTTTGTGACTCGGGTGAGCCAAAGTTCCATGTACCCTCTGCGTGTCTCCCCTTCCAGTTTCCCAAACCAGGAATCTCTTTGTCAGCTTTTTTAAACTGTATTTAATTAATGGTTTGAAATGACGACATCAGCATCGTTGATTGAATATCGCCCAAGGTCACACAATAGAGTGGCACTTTTTCATGGGTAGGAATTAAATTGGTGGCTTAGCACGTTCACCAACTACCCTGACCGCCCCTTGGTACACGATGGCTTTCCTTACTGGTTCTGGGTGTTCTCAGAGCTAATGGATCCGTGATTAAGTAGACCTTTCCTAGCTCTTAAAGGTACTGGGGAACTCAACACTTCTATCTCTTACCTGTAGGGATGCAAAGAGAAGGAGGGTACCTGGTATGGTTCCTGTAGTACTCGAGTCTACCGTCTTAGGACTAAAGTCTATGTTGAGACTACAAGCTGAAATAAAGTTGCTATAGTAGCCAGATGATGAGGCAAGTAGTAGGGGTTGAGCGCATGCGCCACGTTCCTACGAGTTTCGCACAGCAGTCAAGTCCATGGCGCATCTCCAAAGGCCTTTACTGGAAGCTTTTGTCGAATCCCTGCTTTGACATTCAACTCTTTTTCCAGGAATTCTTATCACCAGGAAAAAAATGTGAGTAGCGGACTTGATTGAGTTGTTGGTTTAGTCCACAATCGCCCGGGCCCTCTATTTTCATACAGTCCATCAAAAATGCATACCTTATTCAAAAAATGAATAGTGTAGATGATCATCACTCATTATTCATAAGGTTTTGAATAAATATGAATTTATTAGCAAGTAATTTAAACAAAATAAATAAATTTGCATAAGCTCACACTCATCATAAACCGTAGGCATGTTATTATAACATAATTCATGAATGGATCTGAACGATCACGTACTCCTTGATCAAAGCATTCCTTCTCATCTCAGGGTCAGACAAGTTTCTAATCCGGTAAGTAGCTAGGTACGTTCAAAGGCCAAGGTGGGTGTTACATATAAACTCACGATCACAGCCCTCACATACGTACCATCATTCCATGTATTCCCTCCCACCCTCTTGTGCCCTTGGCTTGGTACGCAATTGCAGAGTGCTACCGCATATAGTTATGAAAAGCACTCCCGGTTAGGAAAGATTTCAGATCCGTCCATGGGAATTGGATCTGTAGACGAGGAAATAGTCTCTAGCAAGGATTAGGGCTTTACTCCTGCACTGTATAGAGCCTTGAAGGCCTCTGATCAGCCCAGTGATTGGTCTAGCAACCAGAAATAGTCCGAGAAAACGCTGTCCTCATGACCCCTTCGGCAGTAACTTGAGTAGCCGATGTGAACTGCGACTCACTCAAAATAACTCTTTTTTGCAACTTTCGTCCGCTATTGACCACTTTCGCGATACTTCACCGAAAGAGTGCAAATAATCGAGACTCTAAGGCGTTTGAGAGGCGCCCACCATTCACATGAGTTTCACGGTTCCGGCTGAGTAGTGAGGACATAAGCAAGTGTCAGAACGATTTCTTCATTCTGCTACCAGTGTGACACGCTCCCCTGAATTCCAGCAGTACACCGGAAACGAACGCCCCCAAACGAAAATTTTAAATTTTTAGAACAACATGCACGGGACGGGAACTGTGGTTGGAGGTGGTGCTGCATTGGCAAATGGCGTATTATCATACAAGCATAGTCTATGATCGGAACCAGGATATCCGCCTAAGGCAACTGAGCCTTCCTTCCCTCCGAGGTGGGTTACTTGGTACGAGGCACGCCCAGGAGATTAAGAACCCCGACCTATACATGGTACCAATTCAATACATCGGCCACATAAAGTCTTAGAGCGTTAATCAGCAGCGTTTTGGGAAGCGCCCATGCATTCGGCTCCCATTCAGAGTTGTAGTGGCGTATTGAATGCGTATGAAGCCCATACAATCACTTGCGGTGGCCAGCCCATGTGGGAGTCAGTGCTTTTATCCTCCCAGACAAGCCTGGTACCAATTAGCAGACCCACCCCGCAAGGATGGAACGCTTGGTTCGCCTGGGATATCGATCCGGGATTCGAACCGGTGGCCGTGCGTGTGCGATAGTGCGTTACTTGCCACCCCGCCCCACAAAAGTATGTAAATGTATTGCATAAATTGATATTGTATTAAGAGTACCAGCAACCTGTGGAATTACTAGTTGTTCATTACATTTATTGGGGAGAGTTCTGTCCGATCATTCTCCATTCCTGATCCCTGCTCAGTCTCGGTGATGTACAGATTTATTCATGCACTTAGCATACCATATTCGGCCGATACAATAGCGATTTTCGTAAAATTGGCTCCGTCCCGCTCAACAATGATCCCCACCTGCCCATCGTAATCGTAAGGTCGTCGACAAAGCCAACACATTTTCATAAAAACATCGAAATTGGAAAATCTCCTCCTACAAGGCAAGGCCATTCAGCAATTTTCAACTCTCAGGTCTACCAAATAATCTCTGACAAAAAGTCGATTCCAATCGATCACACTCCATACCAGGTACAAGCGAAAACATTTATCAAGATTAGTAAGAGAAAAGAGGACGGGTTCGATCCCGTCCCAGGCCAAAGTTTTGTCCATAACTTCCACCCGTCCCAGGCCAAAGTTTTGTCCATAACTTCCACCTAGGAACAGTCCCTTCTAATGAGACACAGGAATCAAAATGATTTTTTTCAGAGTTTTGATGCCTCCAAAGCGTAACCACCTTGGTGCCTAGAGGAAAATTTTCTTGATTCTTTTTGCTTGTCGCCTGTGTTGTTGTACTACTAACTAGCGCCTACTTGAACAGTAAGATACAAAAGTGGCTCAGTGACTGGAGTCGTAGTTCTAAAGGTTTCACATATCTAATCTGTCGTGTATACTAGTTTACAGTTAAGGGCCGGTACCGCCGATGCGAATGCCAGCCAGAAGGATAAATGGGAACTTATCTCCGATGACACTCACCATCCACAGGGTTCCCGTTCCAGACGTTTCCGTTTTAATTGGATTTTGTACACCTAACAAGCAGCGAGATATCCTGTCAATAGCTAAGACTACTAACTTCACACTTTTCTGCCCTCCTTTGGAAATACTCTACAATTAGGAATTTCTACTTCCAATCCAAGGGAGTTAGGTTGTCAGGGAGGCCACGGCATAAGATACCGCTGCTTGCACATATTCAGAGCCCAAGAAAGGGCCTTTCAATCTTCAAGTTTTCCCTGGCAATCGCCGCAGAAGACTAAATACATGTGATTTTGCCGAATCAGTGACACTCTCCAGTCTTAGTTAATTAAGTAATTATTTGTTTAATTTGTTTATTTATTCCACACTCAAAGATGCGCGTAACTTCGATCTTCTGAAGTGTTTCGATTACCATTTCTTTATGATTCAAGTTTTCACTCAAGAGTAGACTTACCAGAATACCGTCTCTTTTTAATCGTGAGCCGTTCAGAAAGGCTGACGCACTCACTCCTATTAAAATAAGAAATGTTGTCTCTTGAGAGTTCATTTCGTCACTGTGGATTCCGGTTGTCCTAGAACCGGCGTCGATCCATCCGTTTTTATTTATACGATACACATGCAACCCACATGCGCCCTACATGTCTGGTCGGTCTTTCTGCGCAGGAGAATTAGCATCGTTCAGAAGGTAAATGAAATAAAATGCAAAATACAAACAATTTCAGTCAACAGAGTGAAGTGAGAGGTTAGAAAAAGCGATCAATGAACAATTAATGGGTAAACACCAACAAAAACTACTCCGATGAAGATTTGAGCTCTGTTTTGTCGGCAGGTTTGCAGACTTTGAGTCGCTCAACTGTCAAAATAGATCTGACAGAGCCTATAGAACATTGTATAAAGTACAATTTTCCTTTACCCCACGAACTTACCCAACTACACAAACCACCTATGCAAAGGTAATCATGGCTTCTGGGAGATTGAATCTCGGAACAATTCTACTGTCCCAAACGACGCCAAGGTCTTCTCTTACCCTGCAAGAGGGATAGAGCGTTCATGCCTCAACAGTTCGATCACCGCTTACTTCTCGACAGTTCAACGAGCTTGTAGGGCTCCTCCCAGGCTCAACAAATCCTTTCGATGGATACTTCTGTTGTGGAGACAACCTCACAAAAGCAATGAGATTTCATTTGATTTTCTGGACGATAATGATTCAGGAAGAGATTGTGCAGCAGCTTCTTCACTGTGGTTTTTTCTGATTCGAAGAATCTGGACGTTTTTTTCTACTTTGTCGGTCTGCAAAAGCTGGTCAGTCAACTGCTCTGTCAATATTTTTCAGAACTCTCCGTCTATTCTTCACCTTCCACTTGTCAACCCCCGCAGTAGTCGATTTGAAGAATCTGTTGGTACTGTATTGGATTGATCGCAAGACCTAGACCTCTCTCAGTCTAGCCATCCAGGCAGTGTGGAATTCGGGAACATTGTGTAGAATACAAAAGAAGCGGAATGCCGCATAAAACTAAAGTTCATACCAAAAGTAAAAAAAAACTTCCGGGAAAAGTGCCCATTTCGGTCATGATTTTGTGCGTACCGTCTATATGATGGGACATGGGGGCCTTTCATAAGGATTGGAGTTCCTCTACATATTCAGCTATTCAGAAGCTGCTCAAGACCGGCACAATATTTAGACGCAGATACTTCTCCTGAAACGATGAGAACACCGGGAAGGAAATCGACTTTGTCTGATTTGGGAGAGGGGCTGAGAGACTTTTCTTTTTACCCTTGGCTTCTAGTTGGCCCCCTTGTAAATAAGAAAACAATAAAAACAGGAAATAGAGAAAAATTGAAAATCAGACGTCATTTCATGATATGCTGAGCTTCCGGGCTTGGCAGGCGCTCAGGATCATTCAAGTTACTTGGGAATGTATCGGAGACGTTNATTTAGACGCAGATACTTCTCCTGAAACGATGAGAACACCGGGAAGGAAATCGACTTTGTCTGATTTGGGAGAGGGGCTGAGAGACTTTTCTTTTTACCCTTAACTTCTAGTTGGCCCCCTTGTAAATAAGAAAACAATAAAAACAGGAAATAGAGAAGGGAAATTGAAAATCAGACGTCATTTCATGATATGCTGAGTTTCCGGGCTTGGCAGGCGCTCAGGATCATTCAAGTTACTTGGGAATGTATCGGAGACGTTGAAGTTTCATTTTGAGCCTTCGAACCTACAAATCATTTTTTCTCAAATTGAATAGGGCGGGGTCAAAAGTTTTTCAGAACCTTTTTCTGTCTACAGCTTGATTTTTTCAGTTTGATAAAGCAATAGGTCATAGTGCTCCTTTGTGGGCTTCTTCAAAAGCTCAACCTGCATCAGGGTTAGCACTCAAGGCCCTGATTCTTGCGGTGGTAGTTTGAATCCCTTTTTCCGTGCCTGAATTAAATCCTTCTCCGAATTTCCTCTATGCTCAATCCACAACTTACATCACTACCTTAACTCAACCTCATCCTGACAGCTATGGCTGCTCAGAGATCTGATCTTCGTCGTTTTCCCCTAATACAGTTAAATACTGACTATACTTCCAAAATGGCTCTGACTATACTATCTCTGAATGGCTTTGAATCCCAAGAACTCATAAATCACTTTCTTCACTGTTATTGTTTACTTCTTCTGCTTGTTTACACGTTCCCAGTTGTCCCTCTATGCGCTGTTGTTATATGGCTGCTTTCGAGCCAAGCTATGGTAGGCCTGCTGATTGACGGCGATAGCCGAGCCCTTTGCACTATAAACAAGGAAATTGCGCTGAGAAAAAAGTGCACCCCATCCCCGCACGCAACGTCACTCCTCCCAAGCCTCGTAGGACTTCAACATAATTTGTTGTTTATCTGAAAGCGACTTTTTTTCGAGCCAACCCCCTCATTGGTCATTCTTAGTACAAAGAACCCTCAAAGAACTTCCACGACATTCTCCTCCCCCCAAATAGGGTGCCTTCTAAAGGGAAAAAACAACAAAACCAGTTCAGAAAACTCTTCAAGAACAATTTTAAGGTTACCCCCAAAAATCCATAGTCGCCCAGTATCGGCTGAGAGCAGGCGCGATCCGAATCTGGGCTCTGACCCCTGTAAACTTCCTGGGAACAAAAAACCTAAAACTAGAACGATGTCTCAAAAGACTATTTTCAGGATTTTGAGTTCCAAATAGGTTTCTTTGAATGAAATCGGAATCAAAATTGCACTACCCGGATTGTGGGCTCTAATCATCGGCTCAAAAGGAGTCAAAAATTGGTTCCAAGAATCGTGAGCGATAAGTAAGACGTCCATCTCCCAGTAGAAGTGGGGATTGAACTTGCACTTTCCGGATATCGGGCTCTGATCCACTGCACTATTCTGAGGTATGAACACACGGGGATCACCTCGAAAAGTCATTTTGAGGATTCCCAAGATTCATAAGTACATCTTTGGAGTTCGCCCACGGGCTTGAACTCTTTTCGGAGACTGAGCCCTAATGCTTTGGACCCCATGCACTATCTGGACCCCAGGTACCTTTGATGATCATCTTGGTAATAGAGTTACTAGGGCTTATCAGCCCTTATCAGTTTTTGAGGCTTGTGGTTGACTTTGACAAAGCAATACCGATTCCTAAAAAATTTACAACCGTTTATCATTGTTTGTTTCATTGCTGCCACGTGAACCCTCAGTGTAGTTTAGCCAAAGTGCTCTACAAGTTTAAAGTCACGGGAGAAGATGGATTGGAATGAGGAAGTGTCAGTCTTTCTGGCAAAATTTCAGGTTTTTTGAGCTCTAAGAGAAGCGGAGCTTACATGTGGCAATCCAGAGCAGACTGATTGACGCCGAGAGGCTTCTAATTGATTTCTGGGACACTTGAGATTCTTGAAAAGGGAAAATCCAGCCACATAATCGTTTTTTTCCGCAACCCCAGCTGTATTTCCACTACTAAGAAGACGAAGGTTGAGAGGAGTAAGCGACTGACTGGTGGAGAATACCTCCTGTTCGATATCTATTTTGGCCAAAGGAAGGGTGATGATTTCAGTAAAGTCTTTACCTCTCCTCAATCTGAACTNCCCCCCCCCCCCTCTGGCCATGGTAGAAAGAGAAGTTGCTGGTGGACGGGCTTACCAGAAAGGTCCCCGTGATCACATCATCATTCTTTCAACACAGCTGTGACTACGCTACCGTTTTTGGGGACTACCGGGGAGAAAAAAGAGCCGCTCATTACTATTGCATCATTCTGATCTGAAAATGATGACTATCCATCTACTTAGCTGTGTGATACGAACAATGAACACATAGACATCATTAACTACCACTCCATAAATAATTTCTCATAGTTTTTTCATTCTATGGCTGGGAAAACACCGCCCGCACTAATTTAGGCGTGGGTAAATGATTCACTTGAAGGACGTTTATTCAATCAATATTCAGCGCAATGGGGAAAGGACCACGGAAGTTGGTAACCCTTAAGTCGAACTATCAGCTGCAGTTGATAACTCGGCCTAAGAGCTGGTCCATTAAAGAAGGAGAATGGTCCCAAAAGGATCGTCTACCCCGCGACCATCGATCGAACAGTATCCAACGATCCAATATATCATCACTTCGGTAGACTAATCCCATCGTTTGATACGGGTCCCGATAAGGAGAAGCCACCTTAGCGGCAGTCTACGAAGTCGTTACGGACATTGCTTACAGTCCGAGTTGACTTCACTACCTACCTGCTTACCTCTACCTTCCTACTAAGTACATACATCAATGAATCGGATGGGACCGCTACTATCGATAGTTCAGAGTACACTATCAGGAATGAATTCTCACGGAAAAAATGCACGAAACGCCTTTTTGAACAAAGCGGAGGCATAGGGAAGATCTCAACGTCTTATGTGTATTGATTCCAGCTTCTGCAAGATAACGCTGGGCTTTCAATCAGACCAGTGTTTCGGCCTTTTTGCCTTTTTCATGGCCAGAAAATAAAGGACCGTTGAAGACTCGTCCCCGCCCAAGGATCAACAAACCCAAAGACAGTCACCTAGATCCTTCAGTCCCCCTTCCCCCGAGGCTCGATCGGTAGCGGGCATGGCTTACTTTCATAGAGGTCTGGGCCCAGTAGACCCTGATCAACCTAGAAAATCAGGATGAGTTTCTAAGCAGTATAACTGCTCTTAAAGTTGCCTTCTACTCCCCTGCTTCCATTTCCGAAACTAGTTAGTTAGCTTTCGAAGGACCCTTGCAAGAATAGATTTTTTTACTTCGAATGATTTTTAGTTACCATGGAAACTTATCAGTTCGAACGATGTTTTAGTTGGATTAAAACCCACACACACACACATATTGCTCTCTGGATGAAAAAGCAACGTGAACGTGAAATCCGTGATAGAACTTTGTGCGTACTATGAGCCCGTTCATTTTTTTTAACATTTTTTCTATTGAAACGTGTGAGATGAGAGTTTTTTGCTCTTTTTGTGTTTGTGCTCGCTCGTGAGATACGGATATCAATCAACATAAGAGTCAGATTCAGAGAAATGTGAGAGCAAGCAATCTTTATAGACGATAGATCTGATTGTGGCACATGTCCCATTACAATAATTGGTAAAACTAGTTAATTTCATTGTCCTATTGACTTCCCAATCCTTGGAAAAACTCTAGTCGAGCCTAGAACCAGATCTTTGGCATATGGGATCTGAAGATCGGACTCTAGAACCAGTATAATTACAAACCAACCAAGCCTTTTATTATCCCCCGATCCCTACTTGATAGTTCCCAAAACCAGTACCATTTTAGCCAATCCATTTGTACTTTCTTGATTACCCGTTCGGTACTAGGCTTGTCTGTGAGCGGGAAATCTTGGAGTGAACACAATATTGGATAACAACAAGCCACTGGATGGACCTTTACATCGAAAACGTTGCAACCATACTGAACAGTAGTGCACGGTGCATCCTATGGGTGGATCGATAGGTGTTGAGCAGTTTGAATTGTTCAACTATTTAATTAATTCGTAGTATGTATGATCATCTGGTAAGCGAACAAAAGTGTGAAATGAGTTCCACAAAAAGGGAGAGATCCCATAGTCTGAACCACTTAGGAGGGAATGACTCATCAGTGACATCTTGAATCCTGTCTGCTTTGAGTCCCCCAGCTTTTTGGGCCTTTGCAGAGTGTCAAAAAGGCAGAGGACCCCCTTTGCCCCCTTTTCCATCCTTTTCTCGTCCTTCTGGTTCAATCGTTTTTCAAAGATCGCTCTTTAGATCCGAAAACATGGCGATAAGGCGGTAATGACGCAGTATTGCGCTAGAGTAGCATAAATGATCAGTTCAAACTTATCAACCAAACATCATCTTCCACAAGAACGCGATTACTCGTACTATTAGGTCGATCCGAACCAGTAAAAAAAGTTTTTGGAACAGTAACCTCAACACCACTTTTCTTCTCCCCCCACCTCTCAACCGAAGGGTTGGCTCATCATTTTCTGGGACGGACGTAGTTTTTCGTCGGTTGATCGGGCCGGCGTTTCTGCAGTGTGCGAACTGTCGATCATCCATCACAAAACTAACGAACAAATTATTTTTTTGCCCAAATCGCAGCAGAGTCTAGTTCTTTACTCGGACGTGCACCTTTCATTGCTGGTTCAACCTATAAAAATCTCCCCGCAAAGTCAACCGATTGCACGTTTTCCCCCAACAAGACAAAAAATTGATCTGTGGTGATGATTTTCCGAATCAATTGGTGCTGAACTTTTTTATTTTACTACCATCTCTCTATTTATTTTTTTTTATTTTTCCAGTGAAATCAGAACATTTTCCGAAAAGAAAGGCTGGGGATGGATAACCGGAGATGTTGGACGCTACTGATTCCCGGACCTGTCGCCCTTCTCCTCCACCCCCCCCCCCCCCCCCCCCTTCTCCAGTTTTACAGGTGACTCAGGGATTAGCAAACTGACTCCCATCTTTTCAAGAACTCCCTATCGCAATACTTTTTATGCCGTAAAAGAGAAAATAAGCTGATTTGTGTGCCGCACTGTACGCCCCCGAACTGGGTCTATAAAATTCTCCGTCATCGAACAGTTCCACATTTACGAAGAAACGAATAAAAAAGTTTTAAAAGTCGCCATCTTGTTCCGTTCTTTTGTTAATGACTGAACGTAGTTGCGGAGTTCGAAATTTGAAAATGGACCAAGGACAAAGGCCTGAGTTCGTTTTGGGACACGAATGAGAGGCCGAGATCAGTTTCCTAGCAGGAGCCACGTTGGAAGAGATTGAGCTTTATGCCTAAGGCTTTCAAACCTTTGATCCCTTTAGGCCTGATTGACTGTTCAAGACGTTACCCTTTGTTTATTTTAAGGGAACATTCCGAAATCGGACATGTTCAAGCGTAAACATTGATTCAATTGGTAAACAAAACGCATATGTACGATCCATTGTGAGGTCTCCATGTGAGTTTCACACAAATCTGATGATTTTAAGGCAATTCGAAGGCATGGCGTGTCTCCAGCGTTGAGCTATTGAACAAAGCCGACTAGTTTCACATGTAGAGCTTGCAGATATGTCAACAGACAAAAGACTTCAAATGTACTGATTCATCTGATTGATTGGGATTCGCCTCAGTTAGTCATCCTTCCCCCGGTCCAGCTTCATTGTGCCATCGGTCCTCTAGTCCCAAGTGCTCTGTTTGATTCCAGTTAAACGGCGTTCGTTCCCTCGATCAATCTTTAGAGACGAGTAAATAAATAGCGTCTGTCGTACGTGGTATTTCATCTTTCACTCGCGTTTCCCCCTCGACATTTGTGCCCAAAGAGAAACATCGCGGGGCGCCCATCTGAACGCAAACAACGAATCATTGAGACCAAAGAAGAGCAGAATATGCCATAAATCGACGGACGACATATCATCGAAGATGTCGGCATCATACGGTACTTATGAGGTGCACGATGGAACTTCTTTCACCACAACTTCCAATCCTTTCTGTAAATATCCTGTATTTACTCTACAGATATGGTTAACCATACATGGGATCTGGAAACTGCTCGGTTAGGTGAAAAAAGTCGATTTCCAAATAGGGTAAGGCTTAGTCACCAAACTTCTGGGTTCAGCAGCTCAATAGTTCTGAACGTGTATATGTTCCTACTCCTTCCTTTTCCCAACATTTCTGAAGAGTAATCATCGTTTTGGTCCTGTCCCTACAACTTCCAACTTTCCGCTACCCTCCCCCCCCCCCCCCCCCCCCCCCCCCCCCCCCNCCCCCCCACCCTCCTCATCCGCCCCGGCTCTCCGTCAAATAACAAGAGTAGCTAGAGTTTCGTAGATACTGAAGTTAAGAGCTAAAGGTAGAAAGGGGTTTGAAGTCTTCGTAAGTAGCGCAGCGGGTAACGGAGTGACAAGTATCGGAACTGCCCACTTAGGAGTTAAACATCAGTTCGAAACCGGACGTTTCGCTCATAACGGTGTGAAATCTGACCTGAAATAATCGACCGAGCCAACCAGAATTAATATGAAGTCAGTCATTGATCTCACTGGTCAGGCCCCTAAAATTTCACTTACCCCAACTCTCCTGCCCCCAGAACTTTACGCCGACCGCATCCCTATCAGATCCCTTCCTTTCGAGTCATTTCATCAGTGGAACTGATTCTGAAGCAGTTGCGTACTCCATACCGAAAGTAATAGATCACTTTATACGTCCACTAGAGCCGAAGTTGCGAAAAAAAGAGTTCTCAGAAGACGTGTTCACGTGCTCACGTGGAGGTCGTTTTTTTCACGTATCCCATCACGTTTCAGGCTCGCCCGCCTGACTGCCCGCCTGCCTGATGGAACATAGTGCAATGGAGTAAGAGTACAACCTGTTTACATCTAAACTATGTCTTCCGACAAATACGCTGCTTTCGTATGAAAAACGACTACCAGCGGAAATTGTGTGGCTTGCTCGTATTTCATTAGTCATGGGAATCCACCCCGCTCCCGTCACTCCTATACTTTGAATGCGCGCTAGCTTAAACAAACATGAAGCCATGGTTTGCTCCCATTTGGCTTTTTATGCAAGGAAAAGCAGCGCCGCATCGTCTCAACTAAGATTTTGCAAACGGATAGGGGCGACCCTTCAATGAGAACTAGCGTAAATAAAGAATTGAAAACAGATCCCCCCACCCCGGATGCGCCACGTATTTGTAGCTGCATCCGGAGTCGCATAGACAACAGACAGCGTAGTGGGCTGACAAAACAAAGGAATAGCCAAAACAAACAATAACAATTCCCCCGAAAACAAGTTTCTTGACGAATTCGTGCGTATCACTAGAGCCCCCAAACCCAAATGTCGTGCATGTATAAGTCTTTCCCGTTCGCTTCGTTTTTCTCGTATATATTCAGTTAGGCAATGACCTTTAGTCAAATAAGTCTCGATCATCGCATGCGGACGCCATCCGTCATTGAGACGCACAACGGCCTAAAACGCCTATAGATTTCTTGCTCGAACGGAACCGGAACCCTGATGTCTCACCAGGCCTGATTTGAGTTTTGGATGATTAATTTGAAGAATTGTGGATAGGCTAACTGCTCGGAACCAGCTGAAGTACTGTCAGTTACGGGAACGGTCAAGCAGTATAGCATCGCGCGAAACTCTAACCCAGACGGGAGTTTTAGCCCTAGGGATTCACTCAAATGGGAAATTGGGCATGGAGCTTCGTCTAAAAAATGGCCTGCACCTGAGAAAGAACAATCTGACAACTCCAATTAGAAATTATCTGGGTTTTCGATTATATTCAGACCTGATGGTCGCTGTGGTGGTTCTACATACTCTCCACTGACGGGTATTCTTAAAGAAATAGGAAGCTGGGTGAGTAGTGAACGGTAAAGCCCAATTGGGTGGGGAGAGTGGCACCCGGTTTGGGGGCCGATTTTACGAGCGAATCGCTCCTACGTGACTTCATCGAATCTGATGTCCGCTACACTTCTCGAAAGTCGGCCGCGTTCTGACCTAAAAGTACACCCTCTCCGATTATTTGGTAAACAAGTAGGAAAAAAGTGTTCGGAACATAACCATCGGATCTCAAAAACCAAAAAATATAATTCATAATCGAATGAAATCTCTATTTTCCCCTTCCAGGGAGGGGCCACTTTTTCGAGGATCACTTGTAGAACTGTACGTTACATTGGGAGTGTCACGTTCTTTTCCCTAAAGTACAAGGCCATAAATTCTGCCTCAATACGTACACAAGACGATGCTTGTGGCCGTTTTTTAGATTTCGACGCTCCATAAATCATCAGTTGTTGCGATCGCTTCTTTCCCAACCCGTAGAGCGGCTACGACGAAGGCCCCACTCATGGAGGCCGACACCCTTCCCTGGCCGTCGTCGATTCCCCGCGTCGAGAAAGAGAAAGAGAAAAAACTGCTGAATTATCGACTCGCTCTGTTGTTCATGCGTACGGGGGGATGACGGGGCGGCTCATCATTCCTTATCAACCGACACGACTAAATGCCTTCCACTGACGTAGATAGCGTTCTTTTCTCGGACTCTCACGAAACGTAACCAAAACCACGAGGTGGTGCCGTTATCAGATCGGGCACGATGAATTGTCAGAAGTGGAGGTGATTTCGTCTATACGCAAACGAAACTTTGGTCAGACTTTAGAGAACTGGTTGCTATGAGCACTCACAACCCGCCACTGCCACTAGGCCGTCGATATCGTTTTTCTGTGATTTTTTCTACCTGGAGGGAACCTTCCCACATGTCCTCAGTGAAGAAACGAAAAATCTTCCCCCGATTGTTGCCAATATGTTACGTTGATGGAACAAGTTTTTGTTTGAACTTGCTCGCAGTGCGCTACAATGGTTGTAAAAGTGATCAGAGACCGCCGCCGCCCGTCTTTCCGTGACCACAGCTTAACTGATGGCCTGGGTGATCACTCATTGGCACCTGGTGTTGAACAAAAGCAAGAGGAAATAGGAAAATAGTCTAGGTCCCATCCGATTCGGATCACAGCAGGGTCTTACTAGAGGTATCCTCCCATATCCTTCCAGAAACCAGTAATTTAGTGCTGCCACCCGGCAACGTTTCCCCTGTGACAGTCCCCGATGGCTGAGCGGGAAGACTTCTTTAGCATACAAATTCATGGGAAATGCCTTGAATTAATGGTGTTTGATGTTGAATAAGTACATCATTAATTTGAATGCTAAGCCATGCTGTTCACTTAACCAAATAAAGTTGCCGTCGTTGTTTGAGAAAAGTGCAAAATCAATTAGTGAGTAAATCAACGGAAACTACTGATGCGTTTATAAAGTCTTGCACTTTACTGACTTCACTACATTCCAACTAGATGGTGCTCTTCTTAAAGCATCAAAAACCTAAAATTCTGTAGAGGTTGGTGCAGCTTGAAAACCCCCAGATAATGAGTAAACAAGCTGTTGAGAAAAAAAAACAGGAACGATCCTTCGTACCTTCCTGAACCTCTTTATACCTAGAGGGTTCAAAGGAAGTATCGCCCAGAGAATATTTCGATGTATCATGGAGGTATAATGCTAAATTCTCAAAGACTGACAGCCACAGAAACCATCCTCGCTTTGTTTTTTGAACTTCCAGCTTGATTACTCCCAGGTCTCGACAGTGGTTCGATCCCCATGTACCCCGAAATCGTTTGTTTTTCGGTTTATGTGTTTACTTCGTCGCCTTTTGATGGTGTACACAAAGTGATCAAATATACATAAATAAGTAAATAAAGCCCAGAAGAGAAATAGTGACCGACCGCATAGCAATTGACTGACGACTGCTATGAGACACCAATCGCTCGATTTTCTTTCATACTCGGCGTATTGTAGTCGCGTAGTATAAAAAGAGGCCGAGCGATTTTGATTGCAGAACGGTCTATGGGAACTGTGGCTATCTCGACATGCCTGTTCTATTATAGTAATTGCCGTAAATTAATGATTAGCTTTTCGAACTCTGGCTCCAACCGACGGAATTGGTGATTTTGACTACGGATTTTTCCCTTAGTTCCCATATAATCTGTACCGATGGTACCCCAATTTTACACTTTTCGGGTCGTATCCACTTTACGGTGAATCGCAAGTGATAACGCGGAAAGCTCCTATACCAATATTTGACAAAACAACTTAATGACTGTCACATGGGATGTGCCGCGTGCCCACACTGACATTCCGCTTATCAGACCGTAGATTTCACTTTTTGTTGGAAAAAATTCAGAGTGTGTTGATAAGGTTATCAGCGGCCAGTCCGATTTGAGATTCAAACAACTAAAATATATTTCTAATTTTTAGGAGTCACAAAATTTAATTCAAAACGAAATATTGGGAAAGATTCGAAGAAGGAAAATAAGTATTTTGAGAGAAAAAATGTATCGGAGCAAATTAAGAGCGCTCAGGGAGAGTTTATTTTTGAGTTTATCTGATTTTAAGTGGAAAGGCCAACCCCCGAGTTGGTATCGAGTCTGAAGTCTTTAGGATGCGCCCCGTACTCGGCTTCCGTTCGGAACGGCAGTGGCGTGTTTAATGCGTATATGGCCTCTACAATGACTTGCAGTGCCAGTCGATGTACAAGTCAGTGTTTTTATCCTCCCAGACAAGTCTGGTACCAGTTAACCAACCCCGGAAGGATGGAAGGCTTGGTTGGCCTAGGCGGATATTATCAACCCGAGATTCGAACCCTTGACCACACATGTGTGATAGCGCACTATTTGGCACTACGCCACCTCACGTCTCACTTTTAGATTATCTACGGAAAATTTACCGTTTGGAGAAATACTGGCGAGTTTTTTTATTTTCAGAACAAAAATCGACTATTCATGCCAACTATAAGCATCAAAATAGGTTTGTAGTCCCTAAGAAAAGTCCCATGCACGACCTATTCCACTTGCTAAGAAATTCCTAGCATTTTGCTCCAACGACAAAGACTGCAAAGTACAAATTTACCTTCGGCGATGATCAAAAGTGCAAAATGACTCATTGATACAGGAGAAAAGAGTTTTTGTAGTAGAAAAAATAAAATCTTAGAGATAACAGGTAAAACGGAGGGCACAGATCTGTTCCTCAAACCTCAGTCACTCACAGGCCTTCATTTTAGAGCGGTACCTTTTGGAGGTACTTTTCAGGCTCACCCATTCTGAATGCGGTTTAATCGATATTCAATTAATTACTCTAAATTACTTAATCCATAAGAAAGTGAGGACGATGCAGGTAAGAAGGCTCCGATTCCAACAGTACGATGCTTCGTAGCCCCTGTGCAACGTCGTCTTCAATTCAGCAATAACCAATTCCATTTCGAAGCTTCAAAAAAAAAGGAAGCAGCAAGAAAGGGAAAAATCGAGTCAGAAAAAATCGCAGGGCTGTTCGCTGCATAAATAGAGCTGCAAGTTTTTGTGTACGATTCAAGGTATTGGTTGAAGTTGGCGCAGCCACGTCTATGGGCCGTGAATCGGTCCCCACTCAGCCTACATAACAATCGGTTCTAACAGAGATCGGTTTAATGGAGCCAGTTTTGTTCAGAAAATCATCAAAATGCAGTTTTCTGTCGAATTCAAGCTTCTCGATGGACCATGTTGAATGTCCTTTTCCACATCCGGAGCGGGTTCTCCCTACTACTAGGAGACCCGACCCTCTCAGGTGGTCATACACTCCTCTTCCAAAGAGGTTTACTAGCCTCTTTCCCTCTCTGATAGGGCAGAACCAGTAGATGTACCTCCCGAAATACCTGCCAGATGTTGAATAGGCCAAATGGGCGTCTATTGTCATGGTGGTAATGGAAGAAAATTTGAAAGCAAAGCACACATTTCAAAGGGTTAGGCCAGCCCCGTCCAGCTTTTTTCAGTTTGAAATCAATTAATTTTGAATACGAATCGGAACTAGACCAGTCTATGTACTTTAACTTGACCATTTTCTTTCCCAATGGCTTCCGTCCGTACGGTGAAACCGTCAACATACACTGTGGGTGAACTCTAACTGTCATGACGAAGGCAAATATCGTGCTGATAGATTAGCTACAGAAATGATGGATACTCTCCGACCGCGATGCTATGAATCGTTTAGAAAACTGATTTATAGGCCAGCACTGTTGAAATAGACGGATAAACAGTTAAACGATCTGCACAGTTCTCCGTCTCTCTCTCCCTTTCCAGGGTGCGCCACGCTGTTGACCTCCATCCATAATCGTAAAACTATCTCAACACTAATTTGCCCTACATTAATTGGTCCTCGAAGGCCAAAAGATGTTTAGTCGTTCTCCTGGTTTGATCAAAGCAGCCTGGGTAAAGGATTAAGCACCTGTTGGGTAAAAAGCCTGGTCTGGTAAGGTGACCGGTGTGGCTCATTTGGTCTCGTCTCTTCATCGTTATCTGACCCTCTTCAAGGACTTCACTCAGTCTTCAAGGAAGTGGTAGGAGAATTCAGCAGAAATCCGATTCTCTGGCCTGGTAGGGATGGTCCTGATTTCCGTCATCTTCCGATGCCTCACCCTATTGATCGATAGACTTCCTTCTACAGTATGGTCGTGAACGGCGGAAGAAGAAGGTGGCGGATCCGGGCCCTCCGAGCCCTTCGGGTCATCTCAGTAGAAGGGCACGTAAACAACTAGCTATTAAGAAATAAGACTCACATACTGGTGTAAAGCCCTTTTTTCTTTCGGTTTGGTCGATTTGGTCGTCCGTCCATTTCTTGCAGACTCCTTTGCAACTCAAACACATCGGACAATGAACACTTTGACTTCCGAAGAATGTCTGATTTTCACCGAGTGAGGGGGAAAAACTTGAACATATGGCTGACTAAATCAAGCTATTCAACAGAAATCAAAATTGATGGTGGTTCTCTGTGTGTTGGAAACGAAAATGGATTCGTTGATTCCGTTTAGTTTTTTTTTTTTTAGTTTTTTTTTTTGTTCAGCCATTTCCCCCCACCCAATGCCCGTTAATCACTGGGCTGTCGTACATAGCACGTAGAAAGGGGGAACGGGGAACGGTTTCATTGAGCATATTTCATAACATCGTTGTCGTTGTTACGAAATCTACGACTACAGTTTCCATTCGGATGTTTTAGTATTATTCTGAAAGCTTTTTCTGCATAATAAGAACTATTAAATAAAGAATAAATAATTGAAAACGAAGAAAAAAACATTTTTGGAATGACTCGTACAATTCAATACTCTATTCTATCAATGAAGACACCCCTTCAGGCCAATACACCCTCTTACAGCGCTTCATTCGGTTGCTATTACCCCCCCCCCCCCCCCCCCCCCCCCCCCCCCCCCCNCTCCCCACCCCTCTCCGCACTTCCCTAACCTGGCCTGCGGACCTACACCGCATCCACTGAAGAATGACTAGCAGGACTGGTCTGGGGCCGATTCGATTCCATGGACAGTCCGTATGGAACGCCATATATCCAGCAGGCCACCACTATAACAAAAACTCCCTGAATCCGGTGGTTGTAGTGGTCAGTAAATGATGATAAATGAGTTTTCAACCCCTCCACCCTGTCCGGTAACTATAATCGGCAGGCAGGACAGGCATAGGGTTGGTATGGGAACAATTTGATTCTATGAACGGTACAAATGGAATGCCAAACATCTGGCCGACCAGCATATCAACAAAAACTGTCGTCTGACTGCTTGGGAACTGATGTACTATGAAGTACTGACGGATGGATCGATTCGCGGTGGAGGGATATGAATAGAAACGCTTCATTCTGCTGTTAATAGCGAGGGGGCCCTAATGAAGTCATCGATTATTAATCATGCTCCCATCTGCATAGATTGTCCCGAACCCCCTCTCCCATCCTGTCCGTTCCTTCCCGATTGAAGTACCTCGTAAAGTGGTGGTGGTGTTTCCATACCCCAAACACACCTGTATGTACTGGGACGAATGAAAAACAGGTAATAGTGATTTCATCATGGGACCTATTCCTAACAAATAACATTTTATTATTTGATCGGGACAATCTTTAAGGACATTAAATACAGTCGAAAGACCAATAGACTGATAGACAGTTGATAGGTAGATAGGTGAACTCCAAGTGGACCCAAAATTCGGAACCTAAATTCATGAATAAAAATCCAAAATCATTTAAATAAATTCATCAAAAAAGACAAATTTCTCGAAAAATCCAATTTTTGCTTATTTCTGAGCGTTTTTTCAATCGAAAAAAGAACTTTCTAGATCTGGATCTTGCGTCTGGAATCCGCCTTGTCAGAGCCTACCAGTAAGGATATTTCCTTCTCCTGCCTAGAGCTTAGACATCCTCTCCTAGACTACTCTAATTTGCCGTCGTCCCCCCTAGTCGTAGATCTCCAGCTTTCAGCTATTTCAGTATTACAGTATCCAAAACGGATGTATTGACTCATCCTTTCAATCATGGGTAAGCTCCTTGCTTAATATTCCCGAACACGCGTCAATCTGCAGGCATATTACAAAAAGAAGTAAAACTGCCGAGAGATTATTTTTAGCCGCAGAGCAATCCCCCCTCCTCAGCTTATCAATTCGTAATTATGGTGTGTTATCATTCATCAAATTACTATCCATGATAGGAAATTATCACTAATTACTATCTATTCTAATTTATCTCAAATATCTTCGTTATATTACATCTAATTCTTCCGCCTTCCTGTCCCAAGTCTTCATACTGATTCTTAGAGATGCCGGTATGTTATCAATGTGTCAAAAACTGCAAAGGAATTCTTGTAACAAGGGCTATAAAGCCTTTTTTCGACATTTTTTCCCTGTTTCTCGTCCATTATACGGAATGGGCGATTCTGATAAGAAAACGCAACACAAGTCATCACAGTAGGCCACCGCGACAGTTTTCCGACAAGGGATCCTAAAGACGGCGAGGGCGATAACCGGTTTTCAGAATCCTTCGTGACTCAGTCAGTCAACGAAGAGGAAAGGAGGGCCGCCGTTCAGCTCTATCCCATACGAATCGCATGTGAATAGCATGAGGGAACACGGGCGTTGTTGCGAAGGTCGCAGCAGCTCTGCGGATTCGATGCAGGGAGGGCTTTCGATGAAAGAGCGGAGAATAGCAGAACGCAGACCGAAAAGGCGCACGACGGCGGACGTTGCTGACGATCGACGACGATGGAGGAGGAAAATACCCCCGGAGAACAGAGGACACAACACCACCAACACCACGGAGGAACTGGTTGATTACAGCCATTACAGTCAAATCCACAGATCCAGACCCAGATGTACCTGCATTGCCCTTGGCAGATTTTTCGGTCTTGTTTTAAAGTAAGTCAGAAACGGACCGCCGAGGGAAAAAGAAGTGCAACCTGCAGCTGTGTGCAATAGCGGAAGCCTGCAAAGTGCTCAAAATCGAAGTGGACAAGCTTCGTCAATAGACTGGGCCTAAGGAGCTCCCTGTAAATAGGAAATGATTGGCACCTCATTTTGCTGGATCACACCTTTAGATGAATCTTTTTAGCTTTCCACTAAAAATTTCAATCCCAATCAAGCGCAAATCCCCTCCCAAGTTTGTTTTCAAAAGCGATTAGCTCCTTATCCCTTGGTCGCTGGAATTCAGCTCTAAGCTTAAGAAAGATTAGAGGCAGAGCGAGCTACCTCCAGCATTTTTTCAGGACCTTTTGGAGAATTCTTGCTGTCTTCCAATTTTCATGGACCAGAAATTCAGGACCTTGGGTTTCCTGGGCTGCTCTCAAGAAAACCCTGATAAACCGGTAAAGTTGTTCCGGCTACTACAGGAAACCTTCCGGTCAAGCTGAATCACACTCCCTGTGGCTGTACAGGACTTAGTTCGGAGGGGGGGATGGGGCAGTGCTGTTGGGACGACGGGGTTCTTTTTCAGTGGCCTGAATCAATTCTTTCGAATCTAGAAAGCATGGCGATCTATGATGCTCCCCAAAGTGGCGACTAGGCCCCCTGTATTAGCTTCATTCAATATCCTCCGCTGAAAAGGAAACAGGTGTTTGTTTGTTGTGTCTATCGATTGGGCATTGGGCTTTATTGTGTTCGTCGTGACCGTTTGGCTGCCCAATTGGGAACGATCGGGGTATATTTCGGCCCGACAAGGTCATACATAACCTCTGGCACCTTGGCACTTCTTATGCGGACATGTGTTAGAAGTCCGGAAATAGTTTTCTCTCTTATCTCTTCTATGAGGTCACCCACAACACTACAGGTCATCATACCTGCCCATCCTGACTCAACCCTTTGGGTGACTAATACTATTCGACGTATTTCCCAAACCTCCGTCAGCTTTTTCCGTCAGCGTAGCTGCTCCGCCACTTCGAGTATCATGTGTAGCCGGCTGCTCGTTCACGTGCTGTCGACGTGAAGTGAGAGCGAAGGGCCCCGCCTCTGTGCCCTCCCCGTCGACACTCAGTGGCGGTTCTGCGCCGTCCCCAGGAGCGCTGCTCCCCGCTCTCTTGCAGCCTCATCTACGGTTCTCTATATGGCCCTATAAGTCAACTGTTGCAACAGGTCCTCATTAATTTTTCTGCAAATTGTGGGTTCCGATAGGTTCTATAAGCGGCACAGTGAGTGCTAAAATTGGCTCAAATTGATTGCCACCCGTATTGTGTCGTTTCGATATAAATCGATTACGGGCGACCTCCATCGAAGGCAATCCTGTTTCCGATCATATTGAATCGCTTGGGAAGTACTGGCGTCCCTAACTGTTCAGTGTTTAAAGTTCTCGAAGCCGGGGGGAACTTCCTGTGGGGCCCTCCATTTTTCCTTTTCCTCCCTCGAACTCCCTCTCTACCGCTTCCTTAGCCTTGAAGATTAGCTCCTAGAACCGGTAGGATTCCTCCCATATGGGTTGAACTTACCTATCTGATTTTTCATCTGTACTCAGTAGTGTTTTTCTCGTCTTCCCATCGTTTTCTTTAGTAATAAAGCGACGTGGTCTCGATGGTGACAAGCGAAAACATAAAGAACACGTTCTGAAACATCGATACCGCTCCTATGGGGGGTTTCCTAGGGAGACAGGCAGTTTCCAGTGTTTTTATGAATACACTAATTAGTTCTTTAAAGATTCCTTCATTTCCACATTGTGTTGCTTACCCACATGAAGGCGGAGGTGGCGTAGTGATTAGAGGCTCTGCTCGGGATTTGGGCAAAATAGGCGTTCCAATTCAACAACGGCTAAAAAGGTCTTTGATCAGCCAGGAACGAATGTTCACTTTGAAATGTAGAGAAAGTGAGCCCACCTGCTTATCAGAGTTGTTGGGTGATCACCTGGATTCAAACACATCTGTAATTTCAAGTAGAAGTCGAACTGCACGGCGTATCCTAGGTCGATGGTGTTTGAACCGCATAGTTTCTTCTAGGGTTTTTTGCTGATCTATGTCACGGATATGTATCTGGGGTTCTAATCTGACTAGCCTCCTTCGAAATCTGTATTTACATTTGTTCTTAACAGTTTTTAGGCCCCATAGGGCTAGCTCATTTCATCGTCTTCGGTTGTCGTCGCTGAAACAGAAATGATCGTTCTTTGACGTCCTATGAAACACACAAAGCACTCGCGTTTTTCCCTCCCATGGACTACGTGCCGCCTTAAAAGGGCATACTGCACAGGGGTTGCCCTTTTTGTGTCATGATCAAAATTCTGACAACTACCCCCCACATGCATACACAATCAACGACGATATCAGGGTGTTATCACTGTAAGCCCCCTCCACCTCCTACATTCCCCCACAAGGTCCACCATTTGAGCTTTAGTGTTAGAAGGTGTTCCGTACTTTTAAAAGGACGCGGCGCGTCTCCACATTGGCTGTGGCTCGCGGCGGGGGCAATACACATTTAGGCGCACCCACGTGTCATCGGGGAAAAAAACCTTCACACTCTCACACACACACTCACACACATGACCACCCATCTGCCGCTTCCCTCCCTCGAACACTGGCGTTCATGTATATAAGTCGAGCTCAGAGACGAGCTCATCACACTGTTCCTTGGGACTATCCATTAACCCTCCCTGGCCATGGCTCACTAAGCGCCTAAGCTGTAAACAATTCGCTTCTATTCTCCTTCATCTCCGATCCCATCTGTTTTCTGATTTTCTTTTGGAATCTCAAATTATGTTTGTAAAAGTCATTAGCCGTCGATACTAATCTCATTATTCCGCTAGGTTGCCATTCCCGAGCCTTAGAGTTAGGGTTTGGTGGCCCCCCAAAGTGAATTTTGATTCCTGGGTTGATCTCTAAGTTGTCTTGGCTCCATGGATGCCGAAGAGTAATGGAAAGGGTTGTCAGTCCTGTCACTTTTTTCTGATGAGTTTTCCGACCATAGAACTTATGCGGTAGGGTTGAAACAGGTTCTGATACCGAACCCTAACTTCTACCAGGTACGGGTGTAGATGGCCTTGGTCACCTCAGGAAGAGGGGAGTGAAGGGGACGGGTTCGTAGTTGTTTGATGACAATGATGACAATCAGTTTAACGATGTGCCATGAGCGTTTTTTTCGAGTTGCTTCTCCTCAATCGCGCAATATTCGTTCCGGGCGACGGCCCAGAGATTCTGTTGGCACGCAACATTTCCGAAATTGTCTCCTCTTTACTTTCGAATACTCATTAAACTTACTTTCGAACGTGGTTTCTGATTTCTCTCGCCCTTATCGTATTCGCTTTTTTCTACGCCAGTGTCAGCTGTCAGCTTTATCGCTATCATTCCAGAACATGTCGATTTCGTTTCGTGTGAATCCGGAATATGCCAAGATCACCGAAATTGTTCCGGGTCTATTCATATGCGGTGTAAGTTCGTTGACGAATGAGGAAATGAAGAAAAACAAGATCACCCACATCATCAACGCCACCACGGAAGTACCCAATCTACGTAGTCTTGGCGATATTCAACGCACGAAACTGTGGCTCGAAGACACCCCACAAACCTATATTTATCCCCATTTGGAGTTACAAAGTGACCAGGTATGCTTGGAATTCCCCTCCATCGTATCCCCACATTATTATCGTTGACTACCTCATCAAATTCCAGATTCAAGCTATCATAGCTGACGGAGGTAGAGTGCTTGTGCACTGTGTCGCCGGTGTGTCACGATCGGCTTCAATATGCTTGGCTTTCTTGACGAAATATAGGTAGGCAGCCGGTGACAGCTGGTTTACCGTAACGTTCAGAAGATGCACTTACTTGGTTTAGGTGTCGGTGTTTACGTGACGCTTATCATCTAATGAAATCAAAACGACCGATGGTCCGTCCGAATCTCGGTTTCTGGCGGCAGCTGATCGCATACGAACAGGTTGGTCACACACACACACACACACCTTACCCACCCTACCACCTTTATCTGGGCCAAGATGAAATGCACTCAACATTGGTTCACTCACACCTGCCCGTTTCCTTTCATTGGCAGCTGCCCGAGCGTAACCTCCTGGGTAGTCGGCGTTGCTTTGAATCGTTTCCGCCCGGCTTGCTCTCAACAGAGACTACGTACTAATATTGACGACGATACGGCGTCGACCGACTGTTCCCTCGTGGTTGATGTTGTTTTTGAGCAGTTCGTGGGGTTTCAGCAACCAATCCCGTCCCCCGAGGTTAAAAACGGAACCAATTAATCTTTTCCCCATTGAGATGGATCTTTTCATTTTTGATCAGAACAGTGTTCAGTCGGGAGAGGTCGTCGGTTCAGTGTTCAGATGGTTCGATCGATGTTCGATTTGGTGGTTTACCGCTAACTTTACAACTGAAATGTCACGTCCTAATCATTAAACAGATTGATGACTGATGCTCGTCCAGATGGGGGCTTGATGGGGCACAAAAAAAGGGTCGAGGTATTGTTGGCAGGTTACTCATAGTACACGAAGAGCAATAGACCCAGCTTATCACCCATACGATTAATGAGATTGACCACATCCCATACGAACTCAAACCTCATTGAATGGGCGTTTACTCACTTGGGACCTGACCTTGTTGGAGATAAAATGCTGTCCCGAATCATTGTGGTGGGACAGTATTAATCGAAATGCGGCAATTTGAAAGAAACCCAAAACGGGGCGTATATCAAGGTCAGAAAAGTGGAAAATGATAGCACAGCGTGTGTCCCCGTGTGGCACAGAAACACCCTGCTTTGTTCTTTGGCAACCATCGATGAAACCATCGATACATGGCTATGAATAATCAATGGAATCCTGTTGATTTCAGAATGTCAAGGAAAATTCCGGCAGTGTACGTTTGGTTCGTGACGAAGCTCAACCAGAATGCCTTCTTCCAGACGTGTACCTCTCGATTGCCATTAAACCTCGACCAGTGGTAAGTACCGGAATTCGTTACCGGTTCTCATCCACCCACAGACTAATCGTACCCTCTAAAAAGTCGGTCGTGGTCCAATCCATTCCATATGTATTCAGAGCCCTGCCGACCACGACGCCGAGCGGCAAAGTGATGAGCCGCGAGAACGAAGAGTCTCTGGCATTCGGCCTAAATTCCAGCCCGTACTCGAACCCCTTATTGAGATCACTGAAGCCGTTTGCTGACCGAGTAGTCGTCGTCGTCGGACCATCATCATGATCCGGCAATTGTCTGAATATAGCCGAGCAAGCCGATTACTTCCCATATCGGAAGAGGAGTACCTACTATTTCGTCATCTATCTTCACCACATCAAATTATCTCATTACTAGTTATTTGTGGGCAACTTTTTACATTCAGAAACGGTTCCTCTCTAGCTCTTTGTCTATGTTGTTTATAGTTTTGTCATATTATTAACAAAAAAACAAACAAACCAGAGAGCATACGGACAGTTACGGGTTTACTGCCTTCTCTATGGCGATTATTTCTAGGGTTAATACCATTCATTCACGGGATTTAGCCTACCCTACAAAGCTGGATGGCAAAGCCTCAGGGCTCAGCCATTTCAGTGGTAGGGTTGGCAAAGATTTCTTCTCTTTTCCGTCATAGTTCTCTGCGATAGTGCAATTTTTTATATTATTTGGAATATTTTGTGTATTTCTTCTTCTACCGTTTCTCTACTTCACCTATTCTCTCTACAGATACATGCTACAGTTTGTACTGTGCTAATTGTTGGTATCTCTTAACCGGTTCATTGTTTTGTAAATAGTTGTTGATAAACTGCTCGAACTTTACACTTCAATGTTGTTTTGCAAACGGTAAACAGAATGGGGGCCATTTTGATCCTCACTGAGTCATTTACACATCAAAGTTCTTATTTATTACCTACTGCCTACCTATTTATATCCTATCAGAAAGAAAGTTTTCTTTCATCAAAACACCTGGGAACCCAAACTTTCCCACTCCCACCAAGCGTGTCATCGCAACTGGCCCAAATCTATTGGGTGGTAGAATGTATCTTCCCTTAGGTCTTATTGAAATGTCCCAGGAGCCATGAAATGGAATCCTACTTGAACAAGTAGAAGAAAGAGGGTTTCCTCATCGTTTACTTCTTGAGAGCATTTTGATGGACTTGATTCTCGTTCTGTAAAGTGGTAGTGTCAAAAGGGATGGTACCACAGGGATGGTCCGGGAACGAAACCTGAATCACCCAGACGGACCAAATCGTTCCCTCCTTTATAGGCAGTTAATTGGTGCCTGCCTCTTTTGTTCGCCCGATGGCCTCTGCCTCTGTCTTTGTATAGGCCAAACATACATCCATTAGGTGAAATGAGATTACTCAATGTCAAACTACAGTATCCTCTTTCTATGGACTTTTTGTCTAAATTTTCTATAATTCATATTGAGAGATATCAAAATTCATACTCGTCAACGAAATCATTTTTCATTTGTCATGTACTTCTTTATGTGGGGCGTGGGCGAGGAAGGAATGGATCTGTGCGGGTAATTTTTACTTGTTAGAAAAATCGTTAGCGATGTACCCACATCACATGGTCATCAGGGCGGCTTTGTTCTTCTATAACCACATCATTTTAGTGACATTGTGACGGGAGAAAAGTGACAGGGGAAATTATTCCTTCCGTTTCACTTAGGAACCACTGGGGTGATAAGAAAAGTAACCAAAAATCAAGTAATCGGTAAGACCGTTGTTGTTTTCATATTAAAGTGATGTCATGTCATAGGGATAAACAATCAATGGAAAGGTGGCATTACAAATTGGCACTCAGGTTTTTGATTCTGCTGATGTTCGGCCTCCCAAAAATACCGTATTTTCCAGTTTTTTTAAATTTTACATGCCTTTTTTAAATTTTGCCTTTGCTGTCAATTTTTTTTACTTTCTACATTGACTTTTTCACATTGTTTTTGACTGATTACATTGGTTCAGCGATGGCTTGGAATAGTTCTTCCGAAGGGTCGGGATGGAAGCCTGCTTCTCAATAATGCTGTTAGCTTTTCAAACTTCCTCTTAATTCCACCCTGCTCGAGGTCGCCCTGATCTCAAAAAAAGTCGCTCCGAACATTCTCTGAGTGATATGCAGCCCACAGTTATGAGGAGCATCCAAATCTCATTGGAACTTCTACCCATAGATAGGGGTAGAAGTGAAGCCTGTAGTGACGCAAGTACGAGCTGTTATCAGGTTGGCTGGCTGCTACCCAAAAATAGACACCCCGGGGAGGCACACATACATATATTCCCGAGGAACTCCTTGTAGGTAAGAGATTCCCTCGAATTTAACTGGTTNAATCAATCGCATAGGCTTCAACCTTCCCTTTGGTATTGGCGAAGATTATCCGTTGGATAGTTCCCACGCACCATTCTTTTCAGCGATGGTGAAGTAGACTCGTCGGATTTTTCCTAATAAAATGTACTCGGCAAGACTCCCCCTCCCCCCTCCCCCATGAGAATTTCTTCGGGGACTTGACCGGCTCAGGAAAAGTGGATTCCGTGAAAAGTTTCTTTTTTAGAGCTTACATCATTTCCAATTGTTCGATGAACTGTGATTTACATTCTTTTTGAACTTAGTTTTTGTTTTGAATTCCTTTACAGATGTCTTTATCGAAAACCACGTGTGTTTCGTCTTTGGCCTCTGGCCTCTCGAGTCGATACCGCGTCCATGTAGTCGCTATCGGTGTTTGGGTGCAAAGTTTGTGTTTACCCCATTGTTTATGCTTTCAGGCTTTGATGAATGAGATCGGTATTGGGAAAATTTCTTCTAGCTTGAACCATCGAGTTATATTGATTAACTGATAAAAGGGCTCAGAGTCATGCGACTAATCCAAGAGATTTCCGGAAAATGCGGAGGAAGCTTAGATTTCAACCAATTATTCCATTGGAAAAATAACAATTTTTTGNAATTTTTTGATTTTCCAGCTTTGAACCATAGCTGCGTATATGTATCCGAACAATCTTTCAGGATACGCCATGTATGTGTTCCTTTCAAAAATTTGAGGACACTTCTCCTTCCTATGCCTTCAAACTGCAGAGTGGGTGATTCCTTTCCATGTTCGGAATCGGGGTTTCTCTTTTGGCGTTCGTTTAGGTGCTGTTCGATGCTGAGCAGTGAACCCTACCAGTTTTCTGCGTTGGTAGGTTGGATTTCAGGAGCTCTCACTATCTACTCCCCTACTCTCTACCACCGGCTTTGGTAATGGGAGGTGTTCAAAGGAACGAACAACCCAACCAGTTTTCTCTACTGTGGCCATCCTGGTCTGAATGTTCTAACCAATATAGACGGTTATTCCTTTGATTTGCAAGACGAAAGTGATTTTTGATCCGTCCCTTAGTTGGTAGGCAAGATAGAGGCAAGCAAAAAGGGTTTCTACGTTGAGTGCCTTCCGGTAGATGACTTCAAAGTGGCTATTTTGAGACGAGACATTACCAGCCCTGCCGAGTCCCTCAGTGTAAAGCCATTTTAAGCCTATGGGAGCTAATCTGAGCAAAGCCATTAGGGAGACATGCCTTTGAGAACACTGGATGTTTATTATCTTACCTATTTTAAGAACGTTTCGTGACATTAACTTAACGATTAGATCCAAAAAGCGTTTCTGTTCCATTCTGTAGCTGCTCCATGGCCATAAGAGCCGAAAACCATAAGCTTCTTGCCAAACAGCAATGTTCACATAAACTTTGAACCCATCAGTACTGCTGTGGTCGCTTCGATGCGAGCGAATGGAAGCATGTGTTGTTATTCTTGTTGTTTAATATTGTTTTCGCTTTTATGCGTACGTCAGTAAAAGGGAAGAATTGGTCTGCATAATTCAACGGTTGTATATACGGGATTGAATTGCATTATATAACATATTATTGGTTTGGATATTGCTGACGTAACTATTTATGGACAGTCCCCATGCATAGCATATGGCACTGCGAACTTTCAGTTTCCAGGCTGTATTCGCTAACTTCGTCGACACAAGGCGTTTCCCGTTTCTCCAACGAAAACCGATAATGTCAATCGATATCGATCGAAATCGAAGGATATATAATCCAATCATCTCATCTTTCTTGGAACTTATCGTTGTTCGCAATCTTTAAGTCATGGGTAGAACCAAGACTTCGTGATGAAACTCCGCCCACTTTGGCGCACGCTCCGCCCCAGTTTGAAACACGTCGTGCACATGGCCAGTGAGCACGCTCAATAAACTTACGCCCNCCCTCCCCATTCACCTCTTTACCTACCTTAAAGTATTTATGTTTACATATATACTTAGCTATTTATAGTTATGCAGTGAGGGAGAGGATGGGGCAAAGTAAGGTGACTGGAATGATATATGGCTAGTGAGAAAAAGGCTGCCAAGAGTGTTACAACGTGGTCCGGACTGGGACATCGTCTATACTGTCCAGTAAGATTAATTGCTCAAGATAACAGGCGATTGCTTCGCCTTCGTCTCATCACAGGAAATACGTCTTGCAAATGTGCAGGCGTTGTTTTTGTTATTGTTTTTTATTGATTGGTTAATGGTTTCTGGTTGTTTACTACAGAGCATGTTTTGTTCTTTTGGCAAGCGTTAATTCAACTACTCCTGACTCTCGCTTAAGCCCTATAATCCTAGTTTGGCTGGTAAGCTAGTCTTTTTAGTAATCCACCGCCTTACTATGATCCCCTGTAACATTCTTTTTGAGCGATTCGTATGAGGGTTGTTGCGAAAATGCGACAAACAAACCCATTCCATCATTTTACGATTGACAAACGTCGCCCCATTTATGTCATCGCCCTAGTACCTATTACTTTTTTGTTGTCATTCATGGATGGGGGGAACTCATTCAGTGAGAATTGATACGTCCTTAAGGGACCCCTTCTTAGGACACACATGCCCTTTTTATGGCTATTTGTTCTCGGAAGTGTTATAAATTCAACGACTGGTGGCTGGTGGCTTTGTCCTTACCCATGGTCACATGGTACCCCTGCTGATGAAGCATCCACCTATCAGAAGAAGGTGCTGCCCATTGGCTCATCTGGGCAAAGTGCAAATTCCCATGAAAAGATAACAATTACTAAAACATAACAAAAGATAAAACGTACGTCTTTAAAGTACATACTGGCTTGCCCTTTTGGCTCCATTCATATTTATAACCCCTGTGTGGCCTAAGCCAAGGGATTCAGGGTAAGTGATACTCACGGTTTCCCAGTATTTCGGGCACGATAACCAGGAGTACTTCTGCTTATGTCCTAGGAATCTCCTCCTGAAGAAACTCTTTATAGCTAGTTTTGACGCAAGAAGAGGAGGTTTTGCAAGAGCGGATTCCTCTACACAATCCACTCAACGAGGAACTGATTGACGCTGAAAAACTCAAGTGGAACGACGTCAGTATCATGCAGGAATCATGTGGATAAATTTGTGATGACTAAGTAGTATCATCCGATATTCCATCTACGATTGCCTCGCTCCTGAATAAAGTTCATCGGTGATTCATGGGACTAAATATAGGATTTAGGGAGGCAAAAAAAAANAAAAAAAAACTGCAGTGTAAAACTTCCATTTGGTTGTTTTAGCCAGCAAAACTGGACAATTACCTGGCCTGATGGGAGTAACTTGAATTAACAACAGTGCTCGATCACCATTCCTACCCCTTCTACCCATTCTTTCAGATGTTCCGGTTCGTCATAGTACGCCAGGAGAGAAAAGTTTAGCTCCTTTGCCAGAAGAATTGCCAATCCTCCTAGCACTGCTTGTATCACCTCAGCAGTAGATTCAGGAAAAAAAAACCCAAATATGCCTCCATATAACATTTTTCAAGCATTTTTTTTCAATTCATTCACTCATCTATCTATTTAATTTTGTAATTACCTTTTTATTTTCTCACTAATGGCTTTCTATGAATCCCAGGGCTGTATTTTTGAGTTGTTTTCTTGAATTCTTTAAGAGATTTGTATATAAGCTTGACTAGGCTGACGTTTTTGCGGAATCGCTTTCTTCAGAGCTAGGAAGGATTGTAATGGTCTGTGGTACCCGATCAAACATCTCCACTGCCTGCTGAGGTTCGAGATCCCCAGAGCACACATGATTCAATTTTTTATCTGATTTTGATAGATTATCGCGTTTGTCCTTTAAGGAGACTAACATCAGCGAAGGGCAAGTCAATATTAACACTTCCTTTAAAGAGTACTGTCTAGCTGATCGGGAAGGATCGTAGCCATGCTCGTCTGTACCACGTGGGGGTTCCAATCCATGATGCTTGATACCCAGACCACAGATGAAATGGTGGCGCCACCTGCCGTTTCCTTCCAACTGCAACCTTCGATATTGATGGATGAAATCGATTGTTCAAAATGGGAACCGCACCCCTGCTTTCTATATTTTCAGAGCCCCCTTGGAAACTTCGCTGAAGATGTCAGTTTTGAAAATTATTAATGAAAACATTTAAACAACTATTCAGAAAGTTATTAGTAGCTCAATTTCCGTAGTAAATACCCTTCCTCAATCTGTTTCACTTCCCTATGCCCTTTTGTTGTGAAGAACAATTTCTAGCCCATAATTCAGTGTCGGCATTTGGCTCTTAAAAGGAACTTACACAACCCCAATTTTTATCTACCCCATAGTAGGTCCTAATTGCTAGCGATCGATAGTGCTATAGAACTCGATTTAATTGACGTCCCCTTAGCCCCCTAAAAACGTCCAACACAACACAACAATGCGATTGCCCTTTGAAGGAATTGCTACGTCCATATATTCGCGTTTGCCCTAAAATTGCCTCCATCAAAAAGGTTCACATCTCAATAGACTATAAACAGCTGTATCGACTGTTTTGAGGGGGGTTTAAAAGGTTCTTCGGGATAGAAACCAGCTTATGAAAAGTTTGCACTTCCTTCTTTACAATGGCAACAAGCGCACAATCATCATCCCAGCCCCCAGCCCATGCATGATGCCCTCGTGGGTGGCCTGGCTGCTGAGTCTTTCTCCATAACATACATTATTGACTGTTTCCTGCCACCCTTTTTCTGGCGGGTACAGCACCAATTTCATCAAAGGGGAAGTCCCAAGTGCCTCAATATTCCCCTGCTCGGGTTTAGTTGTTGAGTGAGACAACTTAGGTAAAGGTTACGTGCACCTGGCAAATATAGGAAAACTCCATCATAACAATCATTTTAAGTAGTTGTTTACCAGTAACTCTACTCTACAGCAAACATCTCCAAATGCAAAAGACCGAACTGGAACTATCTATAGAAAAAGGTCAAGTAAATAACTGGCGATCGAATTTTTTTTCTTTATGGGCGCCAACTCGTCTAAAAACAACTTCGCAGAGGAGGGCCTTAGCCTACCACCACCACCACCACCACCACCGGCTCAGCACAGAACCAGTCGATGCCGAACGTAACAAAACATCTAAAAACGTTCCTTCACCGATGGCTAGGCGGCGGTCTTCGTAGAAAAATACTGCCTCATCTAAAAGCAAAACGGGGTCGTTAAACGCCTCATCAGTCACCAACAAAAGCTAGTTTCGGCCTTTCCTGAATGTGGCTTCGGTTACTGCGATTTTTTTCTTGGCTGAAATGATTTTAACAACAACTTCAATGAAGTGGAAGTTAAATGATGAAGTGTACTGGCTAGTTTTGACAGAATGAGCCATGCATCCGGTTTCCATCAGAGGCCACATCTAATTGACCTGTCACCTGACTTGAAAGAGCTGGGTGGGGATCAGTTCTCTTGATTGATATCGGAGGGCATCTTGGGGTAAGCAGATTTGTGAGGCTACTCCAGATTCTTTTAAAGTCACTACGTGATTTGTCAGCAATCGAGACCATATGTAAAGCAATTCTAGACGAATAAATAAACAAATAAATACATTGAGATATAGGATACTGGTCCAAAGGACTACGAACTTCACTCAGCCTGGGCTATGACTAACTTCACTCAACCTTTGAGCCCGGTATTTGAGCCCCTTGCTCATCATCAGTAACAGGCACAAACTTTATTTATTCAGTCACATAAGGATGGCGAGTTGTGG
>UZAF01017003.1:0-20679 GCA_900617895.1 Haemonchus placei
GCAATCCATATAGGGACCAAATTTGTTATTTACAAAATAAAAACAAAAAAACGGGCTAAATAAACTGAGGATGGACGTCAGATTCTCCACCTCTACCTACTGGGAAGAATTCTCCACGTTCGGCCTTCAATAACTGAGGGCTTACATAAGGTTGGCCTTGCCACAGTGATTCCAATGAAGACCAAGCCCGGCTGTCCTGGACGCACTACCGGTTGCTGGGTGGTTTTGTGGATATACGAAGTGACAGTGAGTGCCCCTCCTCTAGGTTACGTGCTGCCCTGGGACTCTCGAACTACTGTAGGGTTGTGGAGACCTTTTATCTATTATCCACGAACTGTTTTGATCCATTCCAGGATTTGAAGATGGCTTTAGGAAATAGAAATTTAATAGCAAGTTCAAAGCAGAACAACATCTACCTATTGACTATTTTCCCTCGAGAAACACGGATTCCCTAACAGTCAACTATTTTTAGTACAAATAAACCGTCTGAGATGGGCGATTCCCAGGAACATATTTTGCTAAATGTCACGGATTACTATAGCGACGTTCAAAAGTAATGACTTGGTTTACAAGTTCGTTCCTTGCCTCAAGTACTTTCAATGCCACTGATCCTTGGCTTTCTTCTAGTGGAATAACTGAGCAGCACGCTGAATTCTGCGACATAGTTATTGATTGGTAATGAAACTCTTCAAGACTGGTAAAGGGTATGCAACTGATTCCGAATCAGAACGATTTCGATTCCATACCGTAATCCCATCATCCCTTCACCTTTGACTACGTAAATGATAGTTGTTATTTACGACACTTAACAAATAGCAAGAGTTCGAAGTATCAAAGGGATAAGGGAAGACTTTTAGGTCGTGCCTAGCTGATGCTGGTAGACGTAACCGTTGGAAAGTCACAATAGTTTTTGTGGAAGAGCCTGTTATGATTCATAAAATGGCATTGCCTTCCGTTGTGAAAGCCACCTTCATTCATAGCCTCCGAACCTAATAAGCATGTGGTGAGCAAAAATTATTATGCTTCCTGTAATTATAGCACGCGGGACATGAATCTGTGCTGAGTAAAGCAGAGAGACATTCGATGTAACCTATCATTGCGATGACTCCCTTGTGTAGAAACTTTTGTTGGCATAAAGCCCTTTTTCTCAGCAATCTCTACCCCTATCCAACCTAATTCCTTGATTAAATTCTTCTTAGATTAAATTCCTTAGGTTATGTTTCTCATTCTGAAAAAAGTGGGATGAACTTGAAAAAAAAGTGGGATGGCGACTGTCCAGCAGGGTGAAACTCTGAGATTCAGTTGAAGCCCCGCCCATTCTAGCAGTTGCTCCGCCCACTACGTTCAAGGTTTTTCTAGGTCGCTTGGTTGATCTTCGTACATACTCGAGGACTAATCCGAGCACCCTAACCAATATTCACCCACATGGGCAGAGGACACCCGTTAGGTTCTACTGATCTCTGTCTTATTTTCTTCCTCGTTTATACAATACTACAGCAATCCTACTTTTGTGTTAGAGACCATGTTCCTTTGTACACCTTTGCTAATTTCCCAGTTAGTTTTTGATCAGAAAGTTCTACGAAGGAATTTGTACACGAGAAAGTCCAATTCAGTTCAAATGTAGCATAGTTAGACTAGCGATAGTGCCAATCTATTGGAGTTACTTGTTTTTTTNTTTTTTTGCTGTCCTTCGTAGGCTTCGCTGAAAGTCGTCGTCGTCAATCGCTTGGGTTCTCAGTATTTGGCTTTGTTTCCTGCATTTATCTCAGGCACTTTCACTCCCCCAGCTCTAAAATGCTTGGTGAACTCCTTCTTCCGGTCAGCCCAATAGCCATAGTAGAGAGGAGGACAGCTTTCCTTCAATGAAGGTGTCAACTTCGAGTATTGATCGAAGCTATTCTATTCCTGTTTGGAGCCCGGAAGAGATGAATTAAGGAACAACTTTCGCTTCTTCCTTTATGTATCTTACGTTCATGTATTACTTCCCAGATACCCTTCCTTTTCCCTTCTCACACAGCTTCCTTCCTTCCTTCTTCCACCCTTGCTATGAACTTTTCGCAGTCTCTCCTTCCTTGTACTTTACCTCCTTTCCTGTTTCGTTCACTCATTCATTCGTATTCTTTTACTAGAATTTTACTTTACATTTCTTCACACCTCTTTCGATCGATTGACTACTTGTACTTATAAACTTCAATTTCTGAAGGTATGTTTAGCTTCCGTTTCTCACGCTCTACTGGTTTCTCTTCCAGACCCTAGCTTTTCGCTGATGACTATCGCACTTTCAAAATTAATTTCAACACTAAATAACTACGAATAAAAGTACATAAAAGTACATAAAAGTATGCGCTATAATCTTGAAATCTTAATTTTCGATTTTTTTCGTAAAAAAGAATAGCTCAGGTGAATGGATGCAAAAAATTACAATTTTAAAATTTGATATGAAGTTGTAGCACAAGAGAAGTATTAGACCCATTTCTGGTCAAAGGGTCCAACAGTTGGAAAAAGATTTTATCATTTGTAAAGGTTAGAAGATCAATCGATATTTTCGAATGTTTAAGCTAACCAGTCTCTCCCTCCCTCCTTCTGTGTATACCTTGTCCTGCCCAGCCTTCTTCTTGATTGCCTCGGTCGCTTCCAACTACTTCCACTTCGCTTGACCAACGCTCTTACCAGGCTCTTCTGGGAGGATGAAAGCAGTGACTTTAGCATCGCCTGGCAAGCCATCGTATAGCCAAAATACGCATTCAAACGCCATTACGATTCTGAATGGTAGTCGTAAGCGGGGCGAATCTAAACGTCGGATTACCTACTGGCGACTTTATCCCTCTTCCTTTCTAGGATCAGTACTCATATGTTCCATATGTGTAGCTTCTTTGAGGGCATTTTTTCTTTTTCTGTCAAGTTCTCCCGTTTGCTCATTTCACTCCTGCTCAACCTTTACATATACCTTGAACTCCTAGATCGTTTAATGGGAATCTTTTTTATCCTAACCGTTCTTGCTTTTCATGGCTACGTAGACATCAATCAAAATACGAACTTGAACTGAACATTCGTTTTTTACAGAATTCAGATGACGATTGAGAAGTGATGCGATCGTCTCTGTTGTGTTCATCGTTTCCAATTCTGCCTTTATTAGCCGCCATTGTCATTCTACTGCCTAACTGCAAGCCTCAACATTGTTATTCATGCTCCGGTACTTGTCATAGTGAACCGTGTAATTGCCAGGTGACGACTATTTACGGATTTTCCTCTATTTTTCCGGCAAACAAAACAATCACTGATAATAAGTCGTAAATTATGTGTAATGGAACTGATCTAATCAGCGCCAGAGCCGCAATGACCACCACTGCCCCTTCGATCCTCGGGAACACTCGTACAAATCCCCTCTAGCCATGGGCCTTTTGTTAGGGACGAAATAGGGGGTGTTCATAGGGAAATTCCCCTCGAGAAACCCTGAAATAAGCAGAATTTTGAAAAATGCAAAGTAGAAAACGAATCACATGGGACAGCAGTGTAGATGTGAAAGGGATGGAAAAGCCTCAAGAAAGGTGGATCAAATTGGAAGCTTGGCATCTCAACGGTATGGTAGGGACCATTCATTTTGAGAATTCCAAAGACATGTATACCTTTGAGAGTCCACTAATGGAGGGGGCCTTGAAATCCGTCAAGCTTCACTACCACTACCGTTAGTATGCCCATTATCCTGGTGAAGGAGAGAAAAAGAAGTGTAATGCTCAAAAAAAGTAAATGTGGACTTTTATTGGCTACTGCAACCATCGTCTAGTAAACTGGTAACCAGTAGGAAAACATGTGGGTAAAGACCACTCGTACTCGAAAATGAAGCTCTGTTGGGCTCACGATCTCCCATTTCGAGTGTCCCTAATCAGTTTTGACCCCAACTGTTCCGATTCCTCATGAAACTTGTCGTTTGATGCCCACACCTCCTACTAGGGATATGAAAATGCAACCTCGGCAGAGTAAATTCCGAAAAACTGCGCACCTTATCATTACCGTAATGAACACCGTTACGGTATCATTAGCTGGCTTTCAATTGCCCATTAGAGCTTTCAAAGCTTCATCGTGCGCTCTTTGCATGAGATTCAGTTTGGTCGATAATGACTCCTCCAGAAGAGGAAATGCGGTGCGTGAGCACAGTGCGCTTGTTAGAACGCTGGCGGACCGGAAGAGAGGCGGCCCAGACGACCGAATTTCCTTCCGATTCCTTCCCGTTTCCATTAGAATCTTCAAATTTATCTTATCGCCTTTATTTTCAGATGGGTTCCTGTCCATCAAATCAATGTTTCATCGAAAAGAAACCAACCGAAGAACGTGGAGTATTCCGGATAACAAAAGGTCAGTTGGTCATTTTCACTTCGGGGCGCTAATGGCATATGTTGCATTTGCGGTTGTGGGTGGTTTTGGGGGCCAGCACGGCAAAGTGCCACCGCCGCCACCTTTGCTCGCTCCCAATCCATTGAACAGTTGGTATTTGTTGGTGCGCAAGGTGAGTAATGAGCCGTTCCCGTCTGGGATCACTACAGATTACACTCGACTAGTTCACCACGAGAAGGGGAAGATTGAATGGCCGTCTTCGAAAGGTCCCTGAGCCCGTGAAACACATTATTCACGACTGATTTCGCACTTCACAGCACCAAAGGTCGTAAAGGGGGTTCGTAGACATATAGCCTTGCACGAAAGGAAAGTTTATGATGAAAACTTACCCAAAATGAGCGTTTTTCATGGCGAAATTCCCATCAGCCCATGGAATTGTTCGTATTTTTCACTTCCATCATTGTCTTTGTCTTGATTGAGCATGGCTCTCGCATCGAGACTAGTCCAATTAGAGACAAAATTTTTAAAAGGAAGAAGTAGAACTTTGGCAGCATAGAACCGAGACTGGAGTAATCATGAGTCATATAATGACTTTCTCAAATGAACTGAAGTCACCCTTCAAGACAAATCTGGTACAAACAACTCAGTCGAGAAGGAGTTGAGGTCCGATTACCTTGGACGGGATTTGATCTGGGACTGTAGAGCCGGACTATGGCTGTGGCTGCCTTCAGCATTCTGCTGCTTTTGAACATTCCCCAATACAAGTAGGAATACTCCATTGACGCATGGATTTCATTATGGTTCGCTAACTCTTAGGAAGGGCTATAATGCCTTTTCCTAGTAATGCTGAGCAATGTAATGAATGAATATCGAAGGGTATTTGTTCAGATCGTCATAGCCTTCAGTTCCAATCGCTTTTTACTGCAAACTCTTTCCACTGCTTCGAAAAAAAAATTCGTCGCTTTTTTTGCTTCACTCCTCTCNCCCCCCCCCCCCCCCCCCCCCCCCACCTGAATAGCTCTGTCGAAAAGCCATGCTCCGGTAGAGAATACATATTTGGATTTGGAACTGGATTTATAGCCATCCTTCAAAGTTTGCCCACTGAACAATAGGAGAGTGCACGCTAGAACTGCTGATGGGTCCCTCTCCGTGAACAAGAAAATTAATAGCAGTAGTGAAGTGATTTACTAGTGTGCTTCCATTTTTGGCCACAATTTTCCAAGGGCTACGAATTACTGTATTAATGCTGTTTTGCTCGATTTTTTTTTGCCTCATCTGAAACTTCAATTGTCCCATCACACGCCAAACTGTCTGAAAAAAACTTGATAATTGCACCATCGCAGAGTTTCCACTAATACTCTGACCGCCCACGAGGGAATCCCAAAAGAAAGATAATTTTTCCGTTCTACTTTATGTAAAGTTTTGAGAAAAATAACTACATGTACATCCTCGACTGTGTTGGGTAGGAGCAGCCGTTGCCATATACATGCGTCGATGACTGAATCCCTCTCGAACCATCTGCATCCACGGTCCTTCCAGAGCCGTTATGGGGGTAGCATTCTCGTTTACATGGATGAATCTTTGACGTGCTTCACTGTTGACTCCCAAAATTCACTGTGCAAACCCATGACGCATTCAAATAATTCTGCGATACTGGATCGAAGTCAAACACATGGCGCATCACCGAAATTGCAGTCTTGTTGGCCTGAACAGGATTAGATATGATATTGGACATCCACAGTAACCGATAAAAAAACTTCCTCTCCATCCTCGTGCCATAGCATATCCCATTACAAGGAAACTCGAAAAATCTCGGATAGGTAAGGGAAACTCATGGGTGTCCTTCTTCCTTGAATCCTTCCAGACCTCAAATCCTCTCGAATAACTCTTAATCATAAAAGCTCTTAATCATAAAAGTTTACAATGTCTTGGATTGTAGTAACCACATACTGTATGAAATTTTCGTTGTTTCCTCTGAACAATGCATTTGTTCCAGGATGTCTCCGACGGTCTCCTCGAACTCTCCCTGGATGTGAATATGAGCATTTCGCCGATCATGTACTTTGTGTTTGTCATGGTAGGTTGTATTCACCTTTTAAATTATTTCATGAAATTATGGTTATTATAATTAACTGATAAAGTAACCGATAAAAATGGTTAATGGAATGAACAAGCTCATTTCCTTGAAAATCGCCGAAAACATGCCATAACCGGAGCTCGCAACAATTCATAGCATTGTAGCCTCCAATGGCATTTTAAGAAGTCCGTACCCAGAAATCGATGAACGTTTCAAAGTATTATGTCAGCTTGCAATTCGAAAAACCAATTCCGACAGTGTAGTAAAGTTTTACGAATGTTTGTTAATGAATGACCGCGATTCCATGCATAGATGGGTAACAACAGCCATAAAACTCAGTAGTGGTCATTACAACCTTCCGAGAAATTCGGGCTCCTCAGTTAACTCATTGGACACAACTCACGAACTTCTCAGTTCTGTTGTCACAAACAAAGCCCCGCCTACATTATACGAATGAAAGAAAGAAATTTCTTAGGAGGGAGCGAAAGATTGTATTGAGAGAATGAAATAAAAGAGCTGGTCACAGCCATTTCGATTCCAATTCAAGATTGTTTTCTAGGTAAGGACTTGCCTGTACTGCTTCTGGACAGACAGAAGTCACCGGGGGAATATTCACGAAAGTAAGTTAGGTAAAGAGCTATGTCCCAGCTGACCTCCTTTATCTAGTAAGCCTGACTTTCTACGTGAGGAAGGCTAGAGGGACAGAAGGGTGTGTTGTGGAGCATCCTGTCTCAACGCTAGCAGAGGCTTTCTAGATCTTGAAAGATAGATCGCGGTGTTGTACTGCCAGCTGATTCTTCAACCTCTCTCTGCATTTAGACTTGTGCCAGAATACCCCTGAAAACTCTCTATTAACTGAGAAACAGCTATTAATGGGCTCTCCTGAACATGTTCGTTTTGTGTTCTGGTATACCGCAGGGCTGTTCTGTTTGGCAAAAGCTGGAATGCAGTCCGTTCAGGGTTACTGCAGCGTATCCAGGCTTCGCCTTACATCTATTGGAATCTTTTTCCAACAAGGAGGGGAAAGATGAAGGAAAGTGCTGTGTGCAGAAGGAGATAAACTTATAACGGAAATCGTCGATCAGCTTATGATGGATCACGTTGACCACGTGGTGTAAGGTCTAGCAACAAAATTTCCACTCCGCTGATCGCTTACATGTGTAATCGTTTAAGTGATTCTGAAAGTCAAGGAACCCCCAGCCAGTAGACCGTTAATTGTATCCATTTGTAAACTCATAATTTAAAGTTGCTTCCCACAGTTGAGGGGCCGAGTAAAGGGAGGGGCTGAGAGCCAGACGGAGATAAACATGTGACGTAGGTGAGTTCAGCTGGTGATGGATCTCGCTGACCAGCTGGTGTGGGAGCCGTCATCGGAAGTTCATCAATCGCTCACCTGTCTGATGGCTGGACGAACTTCGTAGGAGTCCCCAGTGAGTGGACCGCCGATTGACCGGATGGGGACGAATTCATAGCTTATCTCCTGGAGACCTTTTATCAACCGAATAGGCCATCTTAGGACACCCATTGAGAGAAGTATCAAACACAGTCAGATAGCATATCGAAAAGTCGCACCTCAAAGCGAGAGCTATTCTTGTAGCTTTCTTGGCTTGCCGAAAATTGAACCTGACAGCCTAGCCGTCAAACAAGAATTCGTTTCAGGACCGTTTTGTAATGACCATATCTATGTTCGCTCCATAATGAGGCGGAATGTAACCTGTCGAAAATGCTCTGAGCGAGATCCGGACTGTGACGATAAGTGTCAGGGACAATGGTGAGTCAAAGGCTAGGTTTCAAAGTGAGCTGATCGATAGCCTTTTGTGGTCTTCAGGTGATAAACCAAACCCGTGCCCCCTCCCCTCCTCCATCCCTCCCACTGTCGGAGCCTGCAAAGAATTTCCCATTGACCACAACATGGCATATGAACCAGCACTTCAGAATAGTTCCAACACAGCGAAGGTAGATAACGAAGGGTACTGAAGGGTAGCTTCGACGCTACTCAGCTCCTCCCCCTCTCTTGTTACTTACTTTGGTTTTCGAGAGAGAGAAGGAGGGAACATGTACTGATCAACAAGTTTTGGAGGAATTTGCTTAGTGGGAACTGGTAGGGAATCTCACGACCGATCAGTAACTGTACAACCGAATGTTCGTTCTGTCCTAACGAATGCCAGTCCTAGACCCATGTGACCATGTTCATGTGCTACGGTGCTCCCGGGAGCTTTTGTCTTCCTTTACCCATGCTGATTGCATTTTCATCACGAAAGTAACTCGACCGACCTCAGGTGCCACGAAGACAGTACGACAGGAGCTGCTGGATGCGGTTTTGGACCGCCATCGCTACCGTTTTTCTACCGCGGGCCAGAACTTCTTTACTATAGGAACAAAGTTTGTGTGACGTTATCACGGTAAGATTTGGCTAATGCATTCCAGCTTTCAGCATTTCCAGCAGTATTTTTCATTATATAATAATTTTAGTGGAGCAGGAAAACCACATAAACATTGTATTTGCAATACAAACATGTGCAACGGATATGTCAAACCACTAGGACGATATCCGGTGTCGATGTCCACTAGGGATGGAGTCCTGAGGTCGAGATCGCTAGCCCTTAGGTTAGTTTCCTTCATCACTCCTTGTTACTCTGGGTCTCTCGAAATTCCAAAAACATACGAAAATTCTCCTCTACTGTCGTCCACGAAGGGACAGCAAGCATTTCTGGAGTGGGCTCAAACTCGGGATTTTATCTAGGGTCCCTACATCTGACTGAGCCAGATCCGTAGCATCTACAACAGTACTTTTTCAGTGCTTCCGATCCGACGTTACCGTACCGGACATGTGTGAACTGTGAAATCAATTCACATGATGGAACTACAGTAACATCATCTTGTAAGCAGCATAAATGTATCGGTAAGTAGCCTCAGAGGATTGCCGTTATGGAGTTTCTCTGAGCATTTTCTCATTTTCGACCTGGGCGAAATGTAGGATGTGACGATTCGATATCCACCATCTTTCTGTTTGGGTTTAATAGTTGGAAATTGTGTTACATACTCTTGCCTGGCTGAATGTATGGCCTTACTGTACAGGGATATTACGGTATTCGTAAAACCAGTGGATAACTCTGCTCCTCAGCTTCTAAGAGAAGCAATATATGGGTATTGGATTCATAAGTTTCTTTGAGAGGATTGTATGCTTGCTAGGCCAGAGTGGATTCGAACTCGATGGTGACGGCGCAGGATTGCTCGTCACTGCGCTACCAACCCTTTTCCTAGTAACAGGGCTATCTAATTGCTCTGATATGTGAAGATAGGCAATTTCAGTCAGATTTTCAAATAACGTTTTGAGAACTTTTATAAATGAAGTAATTTGAAGGTCACTTCTGCACCTACGCAGCCCAACGACACGTAACGCATAGCATGGGACGAGCAGGACCCGTTCAGGTTATAAGCGAGAAGCAGGGTTGTATAAATGTAACCGACAGCTCACAGGTAATTGCAGATTACCTGAGATTGCTACTTTTACTTAAAGACCCGAAAATCTCGAAAACCTTCAGGTACAAATGGGCTGTTCCCGAAAATGGATGCACAACGAGTACGAAGAAGTGATGTGTGCCTGTGAATCGGACAACTGTAACAGGGATGATCTGACGGCATCAGCTACCCATTTACGTGTCATTCCTATTACAGCTTTAGTCATCGCTATTGTGACGAGTAGTATGTGACAGTTATCCAAACGGATTTTCACCGAGCTCAATTCAACAGGTCTCTGATTCTGATTCATCTATCTTGAATAATCCTCAAACTGCTGCCGCCCTACCGTAGGCAGTTGGCGTAGCATAGGTCCATAAGTGCCTAAACTGTAGGTGAGAATTGAGAATAGGGAAAGAAAGCGACTTTCTCTGCCGAATGGCATTTTCTCGTATTGCTAAGGTAGTTGCTAGAATTGCTGCGCTTCTTTCAATTGACGTTGGAATTCCCAAACGGCGAGACAACTAGCTAAGAATCGCCGTGAGTTGCGACCGTATCGGGACTCCTGCAACACCCCCAATATGCCCACAACAAGAGCCAAACCAACTCAGGCTATCCTCCTTGTAACTTTAGAGATTCGAATCCAGGCCCTTTCAGTCTTTAAACCTTATAATGCCATGTGTTTTTAGAAGAGGATATTCATTTTAGGCTGAATAATCGATACTTATCTTTTATGCTGATGTACTGAGGGGCAATCCGGGATACAACCAGGGTTGCGAACCTTCGGTGGGTTGTGGGTGGTGTGGGTGCCAGAAACACCTGCCATTGGCCACAACACCTAGCAACCAATCACAACCTCAGACTGCACGCATGGCTCTAACCATATCCTATGGATATATCCTCAGCCTAAATCCGAGATGAGGTCCATTGCAGCGGTGCTTCAAACTACGGTATGTCATCAATCAAAATCAAGTGTAAATAATATATTGGACTGAAAAAAATCCAATCTTATCGGGGGTATGTTATCTACTTATGGTTAGTCTAAGGTAAGTATGCCCTCTAAAGTACCCTCTGAAATCTGAAGTCGATCCCCAGGGAGTTAACCACGTCCTTGAGGGTCGACTTCAGATTTTTCCACTTTCGCCCCCATACAATTCTTGACCTTTCTTAGAATGCTTCAGAACAAACTCTCTTCGTTTCCACCCTTTTTTTTCTGTATCACGACGATCCTTCGGGCTTTCATAGACCATTCTGCTTTTTTGCCTTATTTATTGACCTCATAGAGAAACAAATACTACTTTGCAATTTCTATTACTCTTTTTTACTCGCTGCTACTACTACAGACTGGAACAGCATTTGAGATTTTATATTTGATTCTCCCGGCATATCTCACTTCACTGGTATTTGTTATGTCTCATATTTTTCGTTATTGAATAAATATTTTGCTTACAACAAGATGAAAATAAAAACTGCCCAGAAAAATTAGAAATTGTAACTCGTTTGGGTGACTACCGTATTCGGAACTCCGCAATAATCAACTTCGAACAAAAACTAGTGGATATATGAATAATTTATTTAGGAACTCAATAAAAGTTATTACCAGAACGATTCGATACAAATGTCAGGCGTCCGTGTCTAGAAAGTATTGCAAAGGAAACGAACTGGAAACTGGATCAAAGGACAGATGAGAAAAGGGCTGTAGTTGGGAATGGAGGTCATTTGGAGATTAATAGCTAGCGAAGCAATACATGAGTCATGTTAGGAACATTTCTATGACGATGTCCGGCTGAGAATGGTATCCAGAATCCAGCTGTAAACATGATAAAGGACAGGAAAAGAGCATATGTAAAAAGGATGAACACCACACCGCGCGCTTGACTCTAAACCGTACATATTGCAGTCAATCAGTCACTCAAAATACAAAAAAAAATCATTAAATCACAAGTGATGATAATGAACTTCTATCTAGATAAACCTAACAACATTATCGAATGAACGAATGAAACCATATCGATCGGATGGAAACAATGATTGGCAAGAGGCACCGGAAACTACAAAAATCTTCTGTCTTCTAGCTCAGTTACCTACTGGAAACGTTACAAACGGCATATACCGCACAGGATAGTAAAACGGGCAATGGTAAAGGCACGCAAAAGAAACAGCTACATTCGAATAAAACCGAATGGAGTTCAACATAAATGGAAGAGCACACCCTTATAGAACCCCAAAAATGAATTTATAAGTGTTGTACCCAGCTGGAAGTAGCAAAATTGAAAAAATTCGATAATGTGGCAAAATGGGAACGTAAAAACACCTTCAGTAACTCATCACAATTCGTATCGAAGGCCGAAGCGATCCGGGCGCTACTTGATCCCACCATACATGCCTTGCTTTTCCAAGCCTTAAAAATGAATTTTCAAAATATTGGGCTGCGTATCGCAGGCAGCACTGTCAAAGTATATCTAAATATGTTCAGTACTTGAGATATGTGAATTCATATCAGACCACAGAGCCTTTCACGGAAAGGCAAAAAATACGGCTCAGAACACGAAATTTCGTATAAACTCTACCTGAGTACTGTGACTCGTAACCCCTGTAGGATAGATTGCCTTGGATATAGGATCCATGAAGCTATGCAGACATATTGTTATAAACAAAACATCGGTGGTGACCTCCTTGTAATCTAGAGCAACGGTGAAAAAAGACCTCACCTCAATATCGCTCATCAGAGGTCCATGTACACTACCAAATCTGTTTTATGTTGAACTTGTATACCATTCGTTACAGCCTCATGCATCCTTGAAAATCGATATAATACTCCTTTAAAAAAACAGAAACTAAACAACAATGAAATGACTAACTCTGATGTCCAGCCCCGTATTTCGTCTAAAAATTCACGAGTGGGTCCGGGCCTCGTGAGCCAGTCAACAGCTTTATTACCGCAGTCTTCCAATAGATGCTTCGCATGCCGACCTGAATTCCACGCCCGATCGATAGCAGTTCAATAATTCAAATCTGATAATTCAAAATTATTCAAAATGACAGGAGGAAACTGACTTGGACTCCGCGGTGCCGCGTTTGCTCCACGGCTGACATTTTGATCGTGCGTACGAATAGCTTCTTCGTAGAATTGAGCACGAGCCAGGTATTCAGAAGTATTTAACGTCATTCCGTCAAGATGGGAGACGTCGATAATATTCTGGAATATATTCATGCATGCATTTGGGAATATAAATCTCCTTGGATTCTATTTGAAGCACATAAAGACAAATAAAATGTCATCCGACAAGCCCTATCTATGAATTTGCAAGCGACAAAAGCGTTTGCTGCCTGAACGAACAGAAACCGCTAGTAGCGAAAACTAGGTAAAAGTGTATAAACCATGACAAAAGGATTTTAAGGACGTTTTCAATAAGTTTCAACCACTTGATGTGCTTCGCTAAACTCTTTTGTAGAAGGCTGTACTACTATTTGTTGTAATTGGAAATGGTGTAGTGCAACGTTTGAGTGCAATGACTTGCACACAATGTGCAAAGCAAAGTAGGGTTAGATAACTCACATGCTGGGTATTTTCTAGAATCCGATTCAGAGCTTCTTCCTCCTGTTCCTCTTTGCTTTTTACAGCTCTATGTGAAGGATCCCAACCTCCGGCGTCTATTTCATCAATTCCATGCCTGTAACGGGAAAAGGGTCTCAAAAACAATTAATTATTTGTGAGAAGTTTCAAAAAGAACCATTACCTAAAACACTCGGTGACGGAACTCTATCGAACTAACAGTTTTAAGTAGTAGCTCAATTAAACAAATAAGTGAGACCTGCTCTAGATGGGGGAATCCAGATTCAGATCGATAGGATGACGTAGTTCATATTGGAAATGTACCTACATCACCTGTTTTATCCCTTTCTCGTTACTGCCGTCTGTGGCTGTAACTTAGGGAACGCCGCTTTCACCTAATCAAACGAAAAAATAAACATTCTGCCTTACTCCAATCTAACAATTATTCTTCAAAAACTTCAAACATTTTTCCACTTCTGGGAACAGAAAGGCCCTGTTTGAGAGATGCTTGCGGGAACTACCTTCCAACTTGTTATCTCGTAAGCAAGCATAACGATAAGACGTAATAAACAGAAACAAGCATACCCATTAAGGCGATCGTCATTTCGTCTAACTGGAGTAACACTGGAGTCATCATAGAAACGTTCATAAGGCAATCCATCATTATCCTCACCACCACAGCAACAGATTGTTTTCATGATATCCATGCAGAATACTGAAGAATGCATTTATAAGTTGATCAAGCATAAAGTTATATATTTTACAGGAAGAGGCGGAAAACAAAAGCCTGGAGACATCAATGCTTAGGAAAATATATTAACTTTTATCAACGGGGTGATTAGGTTGACGTCGAAATAATAAGCAAAGAGCAGCCTCTGCATCCACGTAAAACATTTTATTCCACGCCTCAAAGCCAATTTTGTCAACAACGTCAACTAATTCGATAATTTTATTTTACCATTTGTCGCTCTTTTTCAATACAATCATGTTTTTCTTTTTTTGATCGTACAATAGCTTAATTTTAAAGACCGAAAGGTGCGTTTTCTCTTTAAATAATCAATTCCTTTGTTTTTTGCAGCCAGGGGCCACACAACGGCTCCGCAAGGCTCAAACCTCAGTCAAAACGTCAATGAAGGTTGTGAGAATATAATTGAGCTTTTGTTTATGTATTTCTCAAGGCAAGCCTGATTAAGATGCGGGTTCGTGACGATGACGGCAACCTGAAGGTGCTAGCTCTATTTGCAAAATGTACCGAGTGCCGATGTAGCGGTTTCCGCCCCGTGCTAAACTATGATCAAACTGTGGAGGATGGCGGATTGTTCTTGGCAAGTTAAATTGCTCCCACCGCTTTTTTTTCAAATTTGATGGTCTTCACGTTTCTGAATGCTTTAGAATCACTGCATATGCCTTTACTTTACTGCAATAGTCTTTTGATGTTAGATGCAGATCAAGACAGGCTTCCTTAAATTCCTCTTTAGGTCGATTTCAAACATATCCGAAACGTTGATAGCGATGCAGTTTGTCGAGGTTGCAACCACGGGATTGGTTAGTAGTTCTCACTGGATTTTTTTTTTGTTATTTAAAGTCCTCTCTGGAATTTGCGAAATTTTCATGTTCTCATTCCAATAATTCCAGAGTCGCATGCAGCCAATTCTGTGAAACCCACTAAATATGAACAGGAAAAGCTCATTCAGCTTGCGAATGACACTCAGGGCTTGCATGATCGTATGGCAGCCACAGAGGATACGGATGAGCTACACGTGAGTTGTGGTAGTTTATTTATTTATTTGTTGTTGCGCTGAAAATACTGGAAATAATGTATTAGTGATCAACACAGCAGTTCTAAAAAGCGTAATTATAACTGTTTTCTATCATTTCGTTGTTTGTATTGATTGTTTACTTTCAGATCGTTTATCAAGTCTTCCAGCTATGTCTGAGTGCTTTAAAGAAATGGAGCACTGTCGTAGATGTCCCATTTGGTTTCCCGAAATTCGAAGCAATGTCAATTTTCAATATAGTTACAGCTTGTGTTGCCTTTTATGGGGAATCGACAGAGTGAGCTCTTTCCTTTCTCTTCTGCCTCCTCAGAAACTTGCCCTTCGGAATGATTGGTCAACTTCTAGAAATATTCAACATAACCTCGATTGTGCGTCGAAGCTGTTAACGATTATAAACACATGGAAGATCCCCACCCCTTCAGTATATCTTGATGCAGGTATATATAGATTTATTCGTTCTTTTCATTCGTTCATTTACTCTCACAACAATTCACTTCAGTTCCGAAAGCCGATCGTATTCAATACCGTTTGTTCTATACCAGATGGATGTACTTTGTCATTTTGCCGCAGCAATTCAAATCCTTCAAACAATATGAAGCCGTAGAGATTTTCGGTCACAAAGGTCTACAATTTTTCTTAAATTATGCCCTCAGTCCACAAGGTGCTGACATTCAGGTGAGTCAGTCATAGCTTATGTATGAATGTTTCCATGGTTTCTCGTCCGCTTCATGTAGCCATTTCTAATGTAGCCATTTCTATAGCTCGATTTAGTCTGTTGAAGAGCTTCACGAGTTTATGAGTTCGCTAGTGAGTTTCGTGGAGATGTCATTGAAAACTCCGATAAAACTGAAGATGGTTCTTCCTGATGGCTTGGAACTTCCGAAGTATGTCAACTGTTACTTCTTCACTCGTTATCGGAATATGATTGATAGCAATGCGAAACCCCACCTTCAGATTCACCCGCCTTAGCGAAAGGGAGTCTTCTTTTGAATCTAGTCGTCCAGCATCACGAGAGGAAGACAAACCATCAAGGAAGCGCACTAAGGCATGTGTCATTTTTACTTCTAATGAGTTTTTTCCTCTTATTCCCGATAGGACGTTTTCACGGTCCGTCCATTCAGAAGGGTTTGTTTTTGATGAGATCCGTGGCTACCCTTATGCGCAATCTATTGCACCTATAGTTTAGTCTCCTCCCTAACATTCATGATCACCCCTTCCCTACCTCTCGTTGTGGAGCATATTTTCATGAATATATACTTCCTTTCCTTATTTCCCTTATATTTCAATAGGATGTAGACTTATCTTGATGAGCATTTTGAGTGTTTCGCTTGTTTATGATGGTCCGTTTTTTTACCTGTAGATAATGAATAGTTTAATTTCAGTCCGAATCTTCCCTATCAACCGATCTGTTCCTGAGGGCTATCGTGAAGACAGTGAACGATGTAGATTTTCTCATTTATTTCTTACTGATCATAATTTTCGCGGAGGAATTTTGATTGTTTAGGCTCAAAGCGGATCCGACACTGATCCTTGTGACGCAATAAATCTAGACGTTTGCAGAGGAGAGACTGCAAGGATCGAGGAGAAGAATGGGATAATTGAGCAAGTTTCAACTTTTGAGCTTTCCTCTATTGCAGACGCTATCTTATCTTTTTATCCTTGCAGATTCAAAGTTATTGGAAATTCGTTGGAACCTTTCCAAGATCGTGAAACAACAGTCTCGCTATTGCAACTACAAAGCCTTTTTTCGGTTCAGCTACCTAAAATGCCAAAGGAGTACATAACCCGTTTAGTCTTCGATGACAGGCATAGGAATATGGTGTTACTCAAGAAAGGTGAGTCATTTCGAATTTTCACAACAACACTTGTGCCTTTTCTGATCAACTTTGTTTGTCCTTTCAAGGCAAAGGAGTTATCGGCGGGATATGTTTTCGTCCGTTCCCCACGCAAGGCTTCATAGAGATAGTTTTCTGTGCTATCACTGCAAATGAACAGGTCAGTAGCTCAAATTACTTTGTTTTCCATATTTGCTTACTCTTATTTCGAGTAATCAACAGAAATAGCGTTCGCTTTGAATGCTTCAGCTACTGTTTTCAGGTGAAAGGTTACGGTACGCATCTGATGAATCATCTGAAGGACTATCAAGTGAAGTGTGGAAACTACCATCTACTGACTTTTGCAGACGAATTTGCCATCGGATATTTCAGGTAGGCATAACTTTTTTCTAAGTATCGATTTTCAAACATACTTTTTGTTATCGATTTTCAAACATACTTTTTGTATTACAGTAAACAAGGATTTTCGGAGAAAGTTGAAATGCCCAAGAAGTTATATCAGGGTTACATTAAAGAGTATGAAGGTGCTACGTTAATGGGTTGCCAACTCCATCCTCAGTAAGTTGGATTTATAAGTAATTTGAATTTTCAACCTACGAACTTTGCGTCTTTCAGAATGCGTTATACAGAATTCTCGTCTTATATGAAGTGTGTCCGTGATTTGCATCAAGCCATGAGCGAAGTGAAATATCCCAATAAGACGCGCAAGTACGGTGGGATAGAGCACATTTTCCGTTATCATGGTGGGTATTATACATACAATGTACTTTTTAAAAAGTTTCGTAGAGTTTCGGAACTGTTTTAATGTAATTTAGGTGGTAATGGGCTGCGATTCAAAGATATCCCTGGACTCGAGAGTTACAATGATGATGATAGTCCCGCGAAAGATGATGATCTGGAAAGCAAGATAAAGCTCATTCTGAAGAAGCTCAACGCTGATAAGTGGAGTTGGCCATTTATTGCGCCAGTTGATGGGGAAATGGTGAGCTTTTGTTTACTTTTTCTAGAAGTTTTCAAATAATCATTGGACCTAAACTTGAACTTGACTAGACGTTACTATTCCCTCGAATTTGAAATTTGAATGAACACCGTCCAATAAACAATTGGAAGTTTACGATGTTTTATGCCAAGTACTGAATTATCCATTCTCTTTGAAAACCTATGTCCCTCCAGTCGTTGGCACTGTTCTCTCTTTGAATGGGCTCAAACCGTTTAAGTTCCTGTTACTCATTGGGAGCTTTTCTTCATGAATTCAGAGGACGCCTTTATTTATTAGAGGTCGACGGATCTGAGTGGAGTTTAGCTCACACTGGTTTAAATGGTCTGTGAAATTGATAACGTGAAGGAACCGAGTAGTTAGATACATATCTCTTTGGTTTGGTTGCGAATACTGATCTTTCCTTACGATTTCGTTTATTAGGCTCTTATTGGAATCGTGTTTCTCTTACCGGAATTTTATTGTCATGAATCTTAGAGGCGAAGTTACTCCTTGATCCCTCTTTATGATTTGCTTCATGAACTTCGGAATACTTAATAGTTAAAGTGGTTTCTACTGTTCAGGTTCCTGAATACTATGACTATATCGAATATCCAATTGATCTCAAAACAATGGGTGATCGCCTTCGAGCGAAGTACTATGTCCACGTAAGCGTTTTCTTTGCTTCACAGCTTTCAGTATTGAGTTGCACTTCTTTCTTTTCCAGCAGCACTTATTTATTGCTGACCTATGCCGCATGTTTGCCAACTGTTACAGCTTCAATGGAGTGGATACAGAGTATTATCGATGCGGGTGAGTATTGTTGTGTAGTAGAAGAGGTTTTGATATCAGTCTGTGAAGGTTTCCTCTTGATGTTGCCTCTTTTACTGCTTAATAGAATTACCAATTGAAGAAGCCAAGTTTAAAAGATGTTTCCAGGTATCGACTGAACAAACTTGCTCTGGAATTGGTAACAAAACATTTCCCGTCATCTCCTCTTCGTCCCACACTACCAGAACTGAAACCCCTGCTTGATGAACATTGATTGTTTTTTCAGTTCTGAAAACTGAGATGATTGTTTATTTATTGCATGTTATTGATCTCTAGAGCTCAACAAGCCAGTTTTAACAGGAATGTTCATAATTGTACATATCAGCATATTTAATAATAAAATAATTGTACATATATTACCAAACTTTCTGTTCTTTGTGTACGGTCTGTGCCAGGAACTCTATGTGATCAGTAGCGCAGCGCCCTGATCGAAAGATTGATCGCAGTTAAACACAAAGTCCCTTCGCAGAATAGGAATCAGAGGCTATTTCTGGCCTAATTACTCTGGGCTTAATTGACGTGGCTTTTGGCAGTTAGGATGAGGATGCCAGGTTGAGATATCTAGCAAACTCAGTGGATTGATGATCAGGCAAGCTGGGAGCAAAAGAAAAATCGGTTCTCTAAAATTCTTCCAGCCTTTCAGCGACCCTTCACGCCAGCCCTCTACTACCCTTCTTGGGTTAGGGCTTCCTCTTCCGTTTGATTGACGTCCTGTTTGAGTCTTTTCAAACATACCTGGTAGTCGGGATCTATCCTATACACTCTTCTCTAAGAAGTGTCATCTACACGCTCTACTTTGACTTCCACTGACGAGATGTTAAAGAAAGTCATAAGTCATCTTCCTTATCATTCTGTTACAGTCATGTTCTTCTATTCCCATCAGTCTCGTGGTCTGCTGGTCGTCCTTATACTTCTAGCTCTTTGAGGCTGTCCTCCGGAATCGAATCTATTTCAGTCACAGGTGAGAGGATCGGATCCGATCTCTCTGCTCACAGAAGTGCATTGGAGAGCTTTTACTCACTAATCCACCCACCGCCTGGCCCTACACTTTCACTGGAGCCCTCGGAACAAAATCTTAAACTTTATAAAGGAATTTTTATGTAAAAGCACAGAAACAATGATTAAATGATAAGCGTTAACAACCAATTAATATTCTCAGTATATGATACACGTTCAACGGCAGTAATACAATATAACTAGGTAATTATTTAACTATTTAGAATACGATGGCATATAAAGGTCACATAATGTACCTAAAAAATGACAAACGACGACACTATGAACAACAGCTCAATTGGACAGAGCACATTAAAATCGACCATAGAAGTTTGTAGAAGCGCTGGTCCGAAAGAAACCGTTTCCAGAAATTTTTTATCAAAAAAAAAAGTTCGTTCAAAATCAGGCAAGACAATTTCCCACCGTGAACAGCAGATATCTTTTGTGTCCTGAAAGACGGCTTCTAAAATTCTTGAAACTTCTCAACATCCTTTTACGGCGACATTCGATGGACATTCACAACGGACACCTTCCTGACCAGGAAGACACAAGTATGGGCAGCCTCCGTTATCGACGGAGCAGGCCGTTGCAGCTGAAATGGCCTCGGTTAGATCAGTCGACGCAATGCACAAAATCTAGGAGAGATAGCCCAGGCCTACTCTCTGGAGCCGTCAACTGTGAAACTAACGGGCTGATTAGATATCGGAGAATCAAACCACAAAAAATTCCGAACTTAAGATCCAGTAATTGGTGGAAGGTAAGGGTTGATAGAGTAGGAAAACAGGGTAGGGTACGTAATGTGTGGCATTTAGGGTGAATTGCACAAGGAAGTAGGGGGG
>UZAF01017003.1:21399-33230 GCA_900617895.1 Haemonchus placei
GTTGAAAAGAAACTTACAAACGACATCACCGATGACATACACCTTTAAATGAATGTCACGACGACTTCATTAATTTTAATTCTCTGCTAAGCCCTGGTAGATAGGATAGTAATGAACTGGAAGGAATAGGCTACTGCAGTAGTTCATAGAAGGAGCGCTGTTCTTTGAGCTAGGTCGCCTTCGGTAACAAATCAGGAACAGCATTTGCGAGCATAGCGCTCAATTTAATTATATTTTTAAAATTTCATTCCCCTTCATTTGTGGCTAATCCAGGTGTGCGTTCATGCTCATGAAGGGCATCTGCCCACCCGATTCGATTACTTACTCTTTCCAGTCGGTCCAGTAGAACTTGGCTTCGTTATTGTGCGTCAAACCAAACGGATACTGTAGTGGTGCGTAGACGACACGACGGTTATTACCATCGAGGCCGATGCAGGACAACCTGAAATGCCCCAATATGGTCGTGCTATAAACCTAGAAAGTTTGTAGTTCCGACTCAAGCAGTGAAGCAGCAGCAGTCATGCAGTGGTGAACCACACAAGTCTTATTGCAGAGTCCAGTCCTATTCTCATCCTTCTTTTCAACTGTCACCCGAGGAACGAGAAGGAATGAGATTGATGTTCTAGGGAAATGGTGAGAAATATTAACAAGCGGATAAACCTTTGAAGCAATTCGTAAAGGGAGGGGAATTTTAGAGATCTCTGATTCTGTCTGACACTACAGCTTTTCCTACTGGTCAAAAGCGGTCGTTGTCACGCGCGTAAAATCAATACCAAAGTTCTCCCTAAGTGGTAAGCGTGCGTGAAGCAACCCATCACGCGGCTGTTATGATTGAGGACCCACTTTTTCTTGGAAAGCAAAACCAATGTTTCACGTTCTCTGAACCGAAATTCATCCGCCAAAAGCGTACCTGTGATTCCCAGCGTCCACCCAACAGAGTTCACGTCGATTCGGGAGGATCGTAATGCCATTCGGCAAGTGAATATCATCATTCAGGAACACCCTGTTGTTCTTTCCATCCATGTCAACTCGTCCAATTATAGGATTCTCTCGGTGCCAATCGGTGTAGAACAAGTGCCTGGAAGTCGAGATTATTTGCCAAACCAGGTTTTTATTTCTAGTCAATCAGGGCAACGAACTTATTGTTGAGATCGAGTGCCAGAGCTCGAGGATTCACAAGGCCTTCGGTTATGAGGGGTTTCTGGTATTGCCCATCAAGAGAGGCCACTCCAATTTCATCATTCAGGGAATCGGCGTAATAGACATTTCTGGAAAGAAAGAAAAGCATTGGGAGGTCTGTAAAGGACTGAGGATAACTGATGGGCACAAGAGATTTTGTGGCTAACCTGGATGACCAGTCGACAGCAACACCTTCCGGACTGTTCAGATCCTTTTTATAGTACGATTTCATATCGGTACCGTTTAACGAAGCAGATTTTATTGAATGACCTGAAGTGTGTGGAATTAGAAGCTTTTAGGTTTACGTCACGAAATTTTTCTTTTCTTTGTTGATAAAATAAAAGGATAGGTCACGAAGGAGACCAGGGAAACCCTTTTAGTTCGCCTTTCTCCTTACTGTATCAAATCACGTGAACACAGTTGTTTAGGTACACCAGAATGTCTTTAAAGACACAGTTCACTATCAGAATTGTTTCTGAGATTATCCTTTTGGATGAACCTGTGGCTCCCAGGGACCGCATGTGTGACTTGGTCGACCGAAACGACTTGACGAGGCGTCATAGGGGTTCCAAAATCGGTTTGACCGACGTACACATCCAAAGGAGGCCGTGTTATGACGGCCTTTTTAGGGCTGCACCAGGCGTCAAGACGCCGTTGAATAGTACGCTCATGTGGGAGACACCCAGAAGGTTACGGACACGCAATCTCGTACAATCCCTTCTTACTACTTTTTTGAAACCCGTTGATTTTTGCAATTTTTACATTATTCTGCATAATAACTTCCATTATTTCACAAGGTAAAATACCTCTGAATTGTCGTGAACTGTACTTTAATCTAAACAGCGGTCATGGGGCAGATGCCACTGAGAGAAACTTTCTAATGTTTGGAATTATTGTATGGAATGTTAGCCAAATTGTAAGGCGACATTCGATCTCAGTGACAGGAAGATGGGTAGCGTTCCTCATGGCTACTGAGCTACCTACGCCCTAGGTATTACCCTGAACAGCTTGATCCAAGGAGGTAAAACGAAGTTCTTTGGATAACGTTACAGATTCTTTTTTACTCTTAATAACATGGATTTTTTAAGGAAAAAATGTACCGGAAATATCGCTCCAGACGAATCGAGCATCCTGGCAATCATAGTCCAAGCCGACAGCGATATGATGAGGAATGACAACCAGCTGAAAGGAGAATTACGTGAAATCATTATGAAATAGGAAAAGATATTCAGGAAAATGTGAATACTAAGCAAATATTAGCTTTTGCTACTACTGGTATAAGCTTAGATTTCCAGAGCCCAGAGTCTAATTTTAGTTTTTTTTGGTAGCTCAGATCGATCTCGAGGAAGTGCACGTCAGACATAGATATCGATTATACACGCGCGCAAAATCGATACTTATTGAAAAAGACGCTCCAATGGAGTATGAACAAAACGATTCATAAAAGAAATTCGTTACACTTACTTGTTTTCCGGGCACTTCCGGATTGATTCCTCGATGGAAAATCGCCATACCTCGAGAGATAAGCAGAATATCGTCTCGAGACTGGGAATCAGCTGAATTCGAAAGGAATTAATATAGACTACAACATTAGAAGAAGTTACCGTAAGCTCATATGCAGTTTGGGCCAGGCTTGGCCCTCAGTTTTATACAGGTTCAATAATTTGAGAGAAGTAGCCAAAGCAAGTTTTAGGCAACAAAGCAGCAGGAATTCTGAATTTTTAAGGAACTCACGAGTACATGTACGTCCATTGCCACGATAGCCGTAATGACAGTTGCATACGTAATATCCTCCTTCTCCTGGTACACATTCAGCATGCGGATCACATAGAGAGCGGTCATCGAGGCATGATGCTGAATTTATAGCTGAACTGGGAAGTCTGACAAGCACAGGGATAGTGTATGGAAATGATCGATCCTCTGGGGATGAGCCATGCAAACTACTTATATTGAGAACCGTAGTCGACAATTATTCGGCTAATTCAATGATTTGGGCCGGCCCATGTATTTATCACTGGTTTTCTCCTCTTAGACTTATCCGGAACCAGTTACTTGACTCCTAAGAAGCCTTCCGGGGTTGATTCGGTGTTGATACAGAATTTACTTCCCCAACAGTATATTAGCGACACCACCTTATTCTACCTAAGAATTCCAACCATGCCTCTCCTTTTAGGTTCTTCAGCAGCTATGGCTAGTGCCTATGCCATAGACGAGCCGGAGCCCGAGTTATAGATGATCACGTCAGGCTTGAGTCATCCTACGATGGAAGCCCATCACATAGCCTATACTATCTGTCCCCTTTAGTCCTCTCCTTTTAGGGCACGCCTCACCTCCCTAGCGAAAATCAAGTTTGTGCGAACCGCGACTCAACCAGACAGTTGTGTCTGGAAAACCATAGCCTACAGAATTAACCTACTCATAGCACTGCAAACATATCCATTTCCTTGATAGCCAGCGTTACACTTGCATTGCCATCCTCCAGTGGTATGTGACTGACTGCAGTGAGCGTGAATAGAGCAGTTTGTGCAGCGTGGTGTCTCTAAAGACTCACAAATCATACGTCATAGTTAGCATCACAGCTTCAAAGGCTGTTAGTGAAATATCGTAAGTGTGAGCAAGTGAAAATAAGGAGGCGGATCTTACGGACATCAGTCAGCTCCGCCCCCATAATTGCAGTACCAACTGACTCCAGCATGCCTGAGCACGTTTAAAGGAAGATTCTCAGGGAACCCAGGTACCGTACTTCCTGAGACGGAAATTCGACCGGACAAAGAGGGCCTTACGTAACTCACCTTGAGGATCACATCGATGGGTTCCGTCTCCGACAGATCCNGCTGCTCTTTGAGCTAGGTCGCCTTCGGTAACAAATCAGGAACNCATGCCTGAGCACGTTTAAAGGAAGATTCTCAGGGAACTCAGGTACTGTTCTTCCTGAGACGGATATTCGACTGGTCAAAGAGGGGCTAACATCACTCACCCTGAGGATCACATCGATGGGTTCCGTCTCCGACAGATCCTGGTTTGCACACGCATGCAAATGTGTTTGCTTCGTGGTTGTAGACACATTGAGCGTTGGCATGGCATAGGCGTGGCTCCTCACGACACGTCTGAGGTTGTGCATGAGGAACACATCGTACTCCGTCTCCAGTAAATCCTGAAAGCGTATTAATCACAAGTTCTTGTGTTTTTGATGGTGATAGTCGGATTATTAAATTTTCCACGTGATCTTCAGAAGTTTGCTCTACAGGAGCTTGAAGTTCTCTGAGGTTTTGCTCACGACGTCCAACCCTTCAGGAGCAGTGTATTACATTTGTCACAGAAAGGTTTTTTATGTCAATTTAAATAGCAGAGTATCCAGCTTTCTGAAAGAGAGCCGATGCCGTGGGCATATGCCTATGCGGGATACGGAGAATGGGACGAAAAAGACTTAGGCTTCTAGGAAAGATCTCAGCTGCTCAGAAGTGCAAGATGTAAGACTCAGCTGTACTGATTGAAAAATTGGTTTCGGGTGATTTATGGGGGTATTTCACCAAATTCATGCAGATAATCCTACCTCGCACACATTTGCAGACGTATGCTCGTTCCGTCTCTCCGTAGACACACTCAGCGTTTTGATGGCATCCGGACGGGTCCGTCGGGTTGCACTGGTCTAGAGAATTCGAACAGTAAAAACACTCAGTTTGTAAAATAAATAAACAAAAAAAGCTGCGAGATATTGGCGAATGATAGTAGCGTTCAGAGGACTGACTGCACTTGAACGTTGAACATGAACAATATTAAGTTCATAGTGAATAGCTGTGAACGTACCAGCCACCACACACTGCCGAACTCCGTCACCACGATATCCAGGTAGACATTCGCAAATGTAGCCCTTATTATCGACCACCACACAATGACCATTTTCATGGCAATCCGTTGAGTCACGACACTGCTGCGGGTGTGCTGAATCACAAACTTGCTCTTATTTTTTTAAATTTGATGACAATTTCCAGTCAATTACTGCGCTCTTGTTTTCCACTTGGAATTAATTCAGTCACGTTACTACCGTTGTTGAAGGTCGCACGCCTTACAAATTTGCCGCTCGCGAAATATTCGCGCGGCAGTTGGGAGAAAGGACACGTGCCGCACATGGAGCGGTAAATTCGCACGGAATACGTCTTGGCCTATCGTCTACTTTCACGAGCTCACTAACCTTGTTGTCGATCCCATTGAGTTTCTTGTGTATGAATTTTCACACAAGTCATTCCATCACCAGCATAGCCTTCGTAGCACTCACAACGGTGGACCCTAAAGACTTCTAGCTGACTGTACTGAGCAAGGTCTGAAGGTTGAAATGGAATACCTGTTGTGGCTATCGTAGACACATTGAGCATTTTCGTCGCAGTTCCGAAGCCGATCGCAACCTTGCGTTACCTCAGAACCTGCAAGCGATCAAATAATCAAATACCTACTTATACAGGAATGTAGAGCAACCCAGATGAAGATCAAATTGAACTGCAACTTTTGGAGGGGAAAGTGGGGGGGGGGGGGGGTACCTGCATCTGATTGATTATAAAGAAGCTTCCACTTATTCGAACTGAAAATATGTCAGTAACCAGGGCAACGTCTTTAATCCATGCTTTCAGGGGGATGATCAACTAGGAACCGCTCCGCTTCTTCCCTCCCAACTACGGAAACTTAGGGGGACGAAGATCCGTTCTTTCCCTGGGGGAAAGGAGAATGGGATGTGAAACCCGATCGATAAAAATCTTCCACTTCTGGTGATTCTTCCGATTCTACCAATCAGCACGTCCCTAATCTATTAAATCTAATCCTTCAAGTTCCAAACAACAGTATTCTATCTTCTACTTGGAATGGTCTGATCCCGGAAACTTCGGGGAGTTCTTAATGGCAAAGCCATCTCTAGCATATTATGATCGACCTAAGGCCACTCTCAGTCCACAGAAGGAGCTCAACGTCAGGGGTACTATAATGGAACGTCAGGGGAACTGTGATGGCGGCTGATTCACGTACATAATAGAGAACATCAGGAAACGCTATCAACAAAACCAATAACTTGTGACCACTCTCACGATAGTACCTGTTTCTGAAGCGACTGCAACTGTGCATACAGACGATGTCAACAGTAAAAATCCATAAACGAACGGTAAACATGATAGTAAATAAATACAAGTGGCAGACATGGCCTCAATGGCAGGCGTGTGATGTTTTACTGCCAACTTCTTCGGCTACAGGGCAATTAAGTAGTTAACACGCCACTCGCTTACTCTCATGGAACCAAAATAGGAAAATGTCGTAAACAGTTCTCAGGCACAGCTTGCGTCACGCGGACGAGGGATCGATGTAGCCGAAGAAGTTCAAGGTGACTCATATTTTTATTATTTATTGATGATTTACAATAAGTTCAGATCGAGTGCGCTTCCACCAGCGACTAGGGTGAGGCCAAAAAAGGATACAAAATGGACCATAAGTCTTCCTTACCTCGTTCCTCAGTCGTTTCTGCTCCTGGCAATGCACATTCCACTCCGTTTCCAACATATGGCTCGGTACATGCGCAGTGATAGTAGCCCAGTGTTCTACTGTAGCTACAGCTTCCGTGAACTGAGCATTCCTCGTGAGCTCGGCAGACCTTTCCTGTAATGGAAATCACCCGGATAGGATTCGTCCTAAGAAGGGAATTAATAAGCATCTTCTGAGTGAAGGCCACCCTAGCCATTGGTTCAGGCTTTTACTAAAGCCTACCAGAGGTGAAAGTCCTCTATATCCTCTTACGAGAGGAATGGAGCAGAGGAAAAATCGTGCTCTGGAGCTTAACAGTATATGTTGTAGAAAATTACATAGTTAAACTAAAATGCAAAACCAATTTTCAGACCATCATTCCCTAAATAACCAAAGTTTGATTGGCACGAAGCAAACGCTTTTTCGAAGCTTTCCGAGAAAAGTTCTACTACTAGCCGACAAGAAAAATCACCAATTAAGACGATTATATTAGCTTCAGGGAATTTAATTCGCCCAGATTACTTGTAGATAATAAGAATTTGTAGAATAAAGTCTATCGGTCCAGGTAAAGGACAGATAGTACAGTCGACAACTGTACTCCACTTTGCAAACGTCGTTTCAACCCACTACACTGCGAACACCTTCAGTATTTTTCGGTTTCAATTCACCGTTAAAGCAAGTGAAAAGGCAAGCTTCTCTGCTTTCCAGAATGAAAACAGCTTACTCCGCTAAACACTCTCAATGGTTGTTGCAAAAAGTGATTTTTGAACGTCTCTCACCTACTACTCCTTCTTGTACCGGTGTATGCCTTTCTTCTTCACCTCCATCATCCAGAGATTCGCAACTGATTCCGTTACCTGCGTAGCCAGCCCGACATACGCATTCAGACTAAAGAAACAAGTCTCAGAAAATTGTTCTAGTCGCTCTTTTCCTCATTCTTTGTGAGAGAGCTTGTTTAGCCTAAACGAATGGAATGACTTTTATAAGGAAGGCCGTTCTTTGCTCATGGGACGGCGCGGACGTTGGAGCAAGAGGATGGAGGAGAAAGGAACAAGGGATGGACTCGATGCTGTTCATAACAAAAAGAACGTGCTCGAAGGGGAATACTAGCTGCCAAAATGATTCTAAATGCAGTAAAGATACAAAGTTACAGTATAGTTCTAAATGCGTCTTTTGAGATCGATCTCTAAATTCCCTTTGGCGAGCAAGAGCTTCAGATCCGGGTAACAGTTTGAGGATAGAAAGGCTTAGGCTTTGCAGTTAATTGAGCAAATAACCAACTGACAGCGAGAGTATACCAAAGGATTCAGTTCCGGTTAAGCAACCTCAAAGTCCACGGTTTTTCCATGTCATTCATAGTAATTAATCACGCCGTAGCTGTCGGAATCTCAGCTCATTGGGGTCAGGGTCTTGAAATAGAAGGAAACGAAATGAAGGAGTAACGGACCCCTCCACTGGGTGACGGCATACATTCGGCGTTTGCATGGCATATGTGATGGCCGCATGGACGTCCTGCTCCTTCATATGTTCCCGGATGCGGGCGTTCTTCGCGACGTGGCTCCTCTCGACGTTCTTCTTCCCGGCGTCCTTCTTCTCGACGAGGCTCTTCACGACGTGGCTCTGAATAGTTGAGCTTTTAGAAGAAGCTAATTCTAGCAAGGTATTTCAAGGTTTCCACATGACACTCATGCAATTAAAATACCCCTGATATTATATAGAGTTGTATGACCTTGCGATAATATAGATTGCGATCCTACGCTCTACCTATGAATCCCATGTGGAAGTCCGGACCTGGCCTGAATCGCGTGCTCTTCCCATTCTTTGAGTTCTGGATCACCGAGAGGCGTAAAGCGCCAACACTCAAACGCTCGATGTTCGACTTTATTCGAGTTACTCAAGTTAGGTCTCAAGCTGACGGCTATAGTTGAGGAGTGATACTCGAGTAAGGAGAATAGTAGTAAAGCTAGTTCGAGAGCCCGTGTACCAGGCTCCGGAGTGATAATATTCAGTGGATAGTCAACGACAGTCACCAAGGACAACGTGATGTCGCAACTTACCAGTGTATGTAGGGTGCACCCAGAAACGGACCATCCTCCTATTCTTTTCGAAGGTCGTTTTTCTTTCGAGTACTCACCCTGAGGGGGTCCACAATGNTCCACTCCATCACCCGTGTACCATCCACGGCAACGGCACTGACCATATGGAGAGCCATCAGCGAACACACATTCTCCCCATTGATGGCATTGTTGATGATTGGTGCACGTTCCCTGAAGGCAAAGCTTACCATTTTATAAGCATAGAGCTAATGATAAGCGACTTCCAATTGTTTCCGTTATTTGGAAAATTACATTCAAATGCATAAAGTATTTTGATCACGCACCTTCGACTGTCCAGAGGGAGGCTCTTGGCGTCCAACCTGGGGCGGAGGGGCTTCCGTTTCTTCAGGTTCGGTGCCTGAAAATCGCCTCATCAGGGAGTTCTAGCCTTCAGGCCATCGAGATAGAGGAAATGCCTTTTGAACGGATCTATGGCGCTCGGACCAGCGCTCAGGCTGAAGACTAATTTGAAAAGACTGGCTGCACCAGCCTGATGCCTTTCTATAACCTGTGAAGAAGGAAGGTCTCCCTTGTCTCGATGGGTACCGCCGATATTCGATCCCTAGGCCATACGCGAGATGGCACCGCCAATTACCACTAACCCATCCTGGCTCTTTTCGAAAAATCGAACTAGCATTGAAAATTGACTAACTCATGCAGTGATGGCCATCGCCGGTGTATCCCGAACGACACTGGCAAGTGAACGATCCTTCAGTGTTTTCACAGACAGCATTACGATCGCAAGTATGTTCTCTTCGCTCGCACTCATCCAAATCTGAAAATCAATAACGATCGATAGATCTATTGTGGGCATTGTCTACTAGATGCAGCTATACTGTAGCTACATATAAGCTACAGTATAGCTACAGTAGTGCAATAGAAGGAGGCAGCGAGAGGCATTAAACATTTTAAATCATAAGGGTTTTGCCTGAATTCCAGTAAACAAGAGTAAGGAGTAAACAGTAGAGTAAACAGAACCTTGGCATTTCCATCCCAAGGGCGACTCCGTGTCATGAACAGGTTGGAATCCAGGTAGGCATTCACAACGATATGACGGTGCTACCGGCCGACATCTCATATTTGGTAAAGTGCATACATGACGACCTTCTGTACAGATTTCCTGAATGGAATAAGAATATTACGGTAGCATCGCATTTTGCGATAAGCAAAATATAGATACAGAGGTTCTATTAACAAAGTTCCTAATGACTAAGTGGCCTTACTTCAGTTGTCTGACCAACCGGATTTACTTGTTGGTGTAGTTGAGCCTGTTGTTGAGCCAAAGCTTGCTGGCGAGGATCTGTCTGCGCACTACCACCGTGTTCAGGAGTACCGACAGAATGGATGTAATTCCGGGAGCCGTACCTAAAACGGGTTCTTCGCACTCCAAACTTCCCTATCCCATCAAAACGTCCCCTCAAGCCACCTACCGTACGATACCATCGTCAGCAACGTAGTTGACGTGGGTTCGTCTAACGTGAAGCGCTACAGAGTGTTCCTTGTCGAACTGAAAGAAGTAGGTGCCAGGCACTCTTCAGGGATTACGGTCGTAAATTACTCATCTATCAAAAAGAATACGACTTCTACTGATAAAGTGCCAAATAAATAAGTTTAAGCGTAAGAATCAGAAATATCAAGGCACCAACGTCAGCAAGACTAGGGCTTGATAAAATAATTTGAGCGCGAAGTTAGTTATATACCGTACGAAACTATCAGAAAGTCTACGAGTTCAAAAAATTTTCGGTTGGCTCTATTGCAAAAGAACACCAATAAGTTCTTCATCTCGCTAGAATCAAGTGATCTCAGCGATTAGAAAGTGCCGATCTCTCCGCCCACAAAACGAAACGGCCCGCCCCCAATAGCCAACCAGTTATGGTATTCAACTCTTACCGGTCGATGAGGACATTCCTCAAATTGGATTTGCTGATCGATAGTCATTCTCATCGATTTCGGCTGACCATGTTCACTTAGCTGGACATCCATACCAGTGTACGAGCGAATAAGTCCTATAGAGTGGAAAATCAGAGGGCATTCAAATAATAGAAAATCGATATATTGATCGGTTACCCGGTCGTTCACGGCGATATTCCTCTTCGTAATCCGGGAATGCAATCTCAGTGCCGGGTGCAACATCTGGCAAAGTTCCAGAAACGAATACCTGAACTATTTTTGAATTTCACAAGTCCTCAGATATCTGATTTTAGATTTAACCCCGTGTGAAGGATTGATTCTTCCGCAAGAACATACACTTTTGAAATACCGTATGGACAAATACGGAACTATTGAAGGTTTATAAGTTTTTTTCTGAAAATAACCATAGTAGGCTTCTACCAGGTTCTTACCGTGACCTTTAGATAACGATAATCGTCTCTGCCGTTGTACTGTTGACGAATTGATACATGATATCGATCTCCAATATGTAGGGTTACGGTACGATTGAAATGGGCACCAGTCAGTTGAAAGCCGTTGTAAGCAGTTGGCGATCGTACCTGAACGGATGGCATAAGTAAAGCCATAATTTGTGATAGTTGTCGGCAGTCAAACAAACTTCTGCAAAGAGCCATCCCATGACGGAGCCAATCGCATTCAGTAGCAGGAACTGATGTCCGAGGTCAGATGGGATTTTCGACAAAGCCGTATAGGCATGTCCATCTGTAGCCGTGACCAAAGTGTACAAATCGACATGATCGATGGAGATTCCATTGATGACACCTTCGAGTGAGCCGGTAATTCTCTGGGGATCACCTGCAATTACAAAGTCAGTGAGTAGAGCTTGGTAATCACCCACATGGGACAATTCGGTAACTTGGTAGAGTGACTACTTCATGGGGTGGAGAGTATTCATTAATTTGCTACGATTCCCGGAAATCGGAAATCGATACCCCAATACTCTGTATTGAAAATTTGTCTGGACACATTTTCCAACTAGTCTAGCGTCCTATAGAAGGAATGGGTGAATGGATTTTTCTATAGGAGATGCTTTCAGTGTGAAATGTACCAGATAGGAAAACGGTACGGTCCCAATTCCGAAAATGGATGAACCGTATACTCTTACTG
>UZAF01017003.1:33709-48064 GCA_900617895.1 Haemonchus placei
CTCTTACTGCACTGTTGAAAGAGTACTGAACCTTTTATGGCAATGGTCAAGCCAAAAGCATACCTTTCTTCACGCAATCCTTTCCATTTCCAAAGTATCCTGGTTTACATTCACAACAGAATCCATCAGTGTAATCCCTTGAAAAAGGTAAATTCAGGCATTTAAGCGGATTCGTAAAATACGAAGTAACAGGCCTTATCTCAGGTGCAAAAGGCAGTGCTAAGCTATGGAGATATTACAAAGATTTCGAACGCCAGATGGTAGGCCTATTGGGCCCATATTATCTGTTCCTAGTTGTTACAGGATGGGTTGACTAGTACCAGCCTTGGGAAGAGGGGATAGAAAAATCGATTTATCAATTAACCACATCTAGTGAACGCTGACTAAGCTGGATGTCAGTAATGGTATGTAAAGTAAGCTGTCATCCGTAAAGACACATTGATCAGGGAATACCCTGTCCTCACCCATGGTTATCCTGACCCAATCCCTGTTGCCCAATCAGGAAGGGTTGTAAGAGAAATGAGGAAAAGTTGTAATGGAAGAGATACGCGAAATCCAAAATAAAAAAAAATTTGGAAATTTCGAAGTCTACCTGCAAACTCCATTTTCATGGCATGCAGATGTACCAGCAGCAGCACAGTTGACAACCGATCCGCTTGTTTCGCCTGAAACAATATGTAGAATTAGGTCTAATTTCGCTTCCTAGGGTACTTAAGTGAAAGATCAATGAAGTCGATAATCTGTCTTTCTCATAGTGCAGGATTAGTGTGGGAATAGGGTTCAATAACAATAACAAGACTGTATCAGGCATTCGTGCAGGCGGATATGCCCAGGAGACAAAACATCCCCTGGGCATATTCGCCCGGCTCAACATCAAACCCCCTCACTGGCAATTTTAACTCTTCATAGCCAACTAACTTCGCTCAACTCTTTTTACAAGCTAAAATCAGCTATGATCTTCTGCCCTATCAGTTTTTGCAAGATGAATCATCGGTAATCCCAGAGGGCATCATTTTTTACAACGGATTTTGTCCAATCAAGCATCCAGTTTTGCACCGACTATTTGCAAAAGTAAAGCAGTGAGTGGTCTTCCTAGCTCATCATTACAAGAGCTAGTACAGCTGTATAAGGAGGGAAAGGAGCTCACGGGGGACTTATTTACTAACACTTGAGAGCTACTTATCTTAGAACTGGTCCTCTTACTGTGTACGATATAGTACCTCAGGAAAATCTCAATCCAAAAAAAAGAAAATTGGAGAATACCTCCTAACGAGACACTGGGCGATGTCCTGCATAAAAATAGCAAACAAGTAATAATAAGTGATAACGAAGTATAATTGATTGTGACACTTACCTTGCTCAGAATGGCCAGCGTGATGATGATGGGGATGATGATGCTCCCTCTCCGGTTCCCTGGGAGTTTCCTGATCAGTTCGCGGCTCTGATTCCCTTTCCAGTTCCCGCTCTACTTCCCGTTCCGGCTCTCTTTCTGGCTCCCTTTCCCGTTCCTGTTCGAGTGGAGAACTCTGTCGGTCATCAGCTCGAGCAGATTCTGAACGTTGAGGATCCGATCGCTGGTCATCAGATGTGGAGCTACGTGGGAGAGGTGGAAGCGGCTCTCGAATTTCCGGCAATTGATTTTCATCCTCGGGTTGCGGTTCTAGAATGTTCGGGATAAGGTTTTTTATTTCATACACTCAGCAAAGGTGTTTTCTTACATAAACCAAAACAGAAACGTCAGATAAATAATAAACAATAAATAGCAAATAATAGCAGTTACTATTATGCAGAGATTGACCTAAGGAATCTCCCATACCTGCACATATACAACGAGAACACATCCGCTCATCCGTAAGGATATTACACCCTTCCGGACATCTATCACTATACGGATCGACCGGACAGTCCACAGCTGAAATATTCATTTGAAGAGTTAAAAATTCAGAAAATAAGCTGCAACACTCACGAGGCTTCCTTTCATCTCCGTCATAGTCAGTCTGGTCGTAATTGTTGTATTCGTACTCATCGGTATTCTCTCGTGGATCCTCGATGGCAGAGCCAGAGATACGGAAGATGAACGAGGTGCCCTCGGGATTGTTCGAAAGTCTAAAAGACCATATCAAGAGAAAAAATAGAAAATACAAAAATATTACTCATATCGATTAAAATAGAAAGGACATGCGGCGCTGATTGAGCCAAATTAGGGATACGTCTGTGCAGGGTTTCCAATCAGAATCGTAGTGACAATTGGAACTCTGCCTCTACAATGACTTCGGGGTTCACGTGGAGACTTTGGGGTTGTTCCAAGCATATGGCCCAAGACTCACCCCCTTCCCTCCCCCTTCTTCCATACAAATCTCTTACCATAAGCTGATTCTCAAAGAATTTTGAACTTCACTGGCTTGTACGTGATCAGTTGGGGTTCTGTGACAGTGAAGCTGTTACTTCTCAGTAGCCCAACTCTATCGATGTCTTCCTTCCCATAGAAAATCAAAGCAAAGTTGAGCAGTGGTAGATATTGAAGTTCCCATAGTTTCTCCAAATTTTCAGTGGGATTGAAGTGGGCCCAGATTGGCCGAGGATACAAATTTTCCCCATATTCTTGTGAACCATCGAAAAAGAAGCGTATAGGGTCCACCTGATTCTTTTATCCTATTTTTTGGGTAGAAACAAAAAATGGTCTCCGACAAATAGGGACAATCAGCATATCAGCCGACCCATGGATGTATTATGTACAGGCTCAGTTTTCATTCAATTATGAATTTCTATTCGTGACGGTAAATGAATTTGTGACTAATCCAGAAGTGACTGACGCTAGAGTCTACGGACTTTCCACCTACGAATCACTTACCCAACCAAATCCTTTACGTCCGGCGTTCCGGAATTAATATTGGCCTGATGTCGTCCATCTGACATGGAAAATCCACTCTGTGCATAACGTCCTCCAGAGGCAGACCACGGTAACGAAAGAAACTGTATCAATGCATATGATGTCATGCCATCAGAAGCGAGAGCAAGCTGGAAAGTGACCGAATCAGATGAGAAGAAAGAAGAACAAAAAAGAGGCATCCGCTCTGTGGATATATTCATACCTGAAAAGTAGCTTCCCCATCCATTTCCTGATTTTGTAGACCTTCCCATGTGATAATTACTGCCTGGAGGGTAGTGAAATCACTACTATCAGCAAACGTCTTGTGAATATACTCAGTCAGACGATGAAGAAGACGTTGATCAGATGATGTTGCTCTAAAAAATGGATAGGTACTGTTCTGACACTGAAGATTTGATACGGAAAAGCAGACTTTTCAGAGTTTTCAGGCCCAAAACTTCAAAAAAACCCTTACTAAAGAAACTCCAAACTGAAATTCTATCAAAATAGTCCCCTCACCTGAAGTAAACGTCGCCATCTCTAACGGGAGCATAGAAAACAGCGATGGCGCTTTGGTTTAACCTCTGCAATGGCGTTACCGCATCTGAAAAAGACAAACAAGAATCTGCGGACGGAATCTGATTCAAAAGGGAATGAAAGAGGGTGTTCTCACCTGGGAGCCGGTCACCAAATCCGATGATACCATTTGGAGCTATATAGATTTCACTGTAAGAGTTTTCCATGTACACCATTGGAACATCAATAGCCACCGCATGTTGGCCCGCTGAGAATTCCAAGCTCTGAAGATAACTCCTTCATTATTTTCTACTAAAAATGCCTTGTGAACTTCATTCCTGGCGCTTTTCTTGAAAACGATGAGCTCTAAAAGTTTGAAAGTTCTCCTCATTTTTCCCAAAAGAAGGTTGGCAAATCTTGTTTAGCTACCATCAGACACCATCACCATTGAACTACGCAGTGACCGCCTCTAGCCAATAAATATGAGCAAAATACCGGAAATCTAGAGAAACCGAGAGGACCAAAGGTTTAAAGAGTGAATGAAAATCCGAATAACATCGGTTTAGCGCTTTGCCTAATCGGCTAAGCTGCGGGTTGAACTCTTCTCCATCTCCACCTCTCTGATCACATTTTCGAATCCAGAAAATTTATTGTTCAATCATTTGTTTATTTGTTTATTTCATCTTTTTGTAAGATTGAGACAGCATTGCTTATCCATCCTTTCCATAGTTTCAAAAAATTTTTGGCTTTTTTTTGTTCTTGGCTATCCTCTCCTCTCTGATGAGCTCTGGAGAAGATTACTGTCAGAGAAGACCGTGGCTCGCCTAATTGTAAATACAAGCCACCGTGAAACTTTCTGTGAACTAGGTCCCGACAAAACTGGCTTGTACCTTCCCTTCACGATTCTTTAGCGAAGGATACCCGAGAGTATAGTTTCGCAAGCGCGGTGATAGCTTCGTAGTGTCTGCTCATTTGAATCACAAAAGTACGTTCACTCGCGCTCTATGCAGAAGAAATTGTTCGAGACCAGTTTTAATGAAATGCTTGGCGTATTCCTAGTCGCCTCAATCAGGCATCCATCAATTTATTCCTTCGAGATTAAGACCAGCTTGACGTTGAATATCCAATCATATCCCTGATGATTTTTACACGAAACGACTTATAGGACGCCTCAATGGACAAACCGTAAAACCAGCAAATTACGGTAGGAGTAATAGGTTTGGAAGTATTCGAATAGGGAAGATTATTGGCCCCACTAACTAATGAAGCAGTATCTCAAAAAGTTTGATGTTTCCATTGCTCCAGTTCGATAACCTGGTGATCGTAAGGGCCCATGTCGGGGAGAAGCTTTGAAAACTCTGATTCCGACAAGGAACAGACTAGATGTCCACATGAATATCTCTACGGTCTAGGATGCAGAAAATGAGTTAATCAAACCGAAACGTCCAACCACCTAGGCCCCTTACCCGTCTACTAGCAGTAGGTAATTCTTAGCTATCAACACTTTCACAGTTCGCACAGACCCAAGAGCATATGGTTTGAAAAAGTTTTATGAAGAACCGATTAACGAAAGCGCCGCAGTTTTTCCTGGTCATTCCGACATGGGCAACAGCTGCACTGAGGAAAAATCACTCCGCCAAGACAGTCCCTCAAATGGTTTTTCTTGATGGGAAGAAGATCCCTGTACCACTCAACACCGCTCAATTAATTTCGTTTCCGCCGCTTTCAACCGTGATTAATCACCCTCCCAAAGATTTCTATATTGGGATGGGGAGCTCGAAGCTGAGGAGCTCGAGTTTGTGACCGTCGAGCACAAAATCAGAACTTGAATGGGTCAACCTAAAAGCAAGTGGGAAACAGGACACAAAAAAGTGTCTGCTCGGGACAACAATCTATGATGGCACAGGCTTGAAAAACCTGAAGAACCACTTACTCAATAGACTGTAGCTCATGCTGGGACAAGACTCCTGTCCACGTCTTCATACTGATAAGCCTTCCTGGCATGTCCATTCCGTGCGATTTGCTAATCAAACTTATGAAAATCCCTTCGAAATTCCTTCTTGGAAGAAAAAATTGCCGAAGACAGGGTTCGAGGATGCGCAAAATCAATTTCCTCATACTTGACCGATTTTCACAACAATCGTATCCGGCACGGTTGATGTAAAAAAGTAACAAGGCACGTTGAAACACCTCCATTTATGCTCACCTCTACATCCTTACAAAATCTACCAGATCAACTGTATAACTAGTATGAGAAAGCTGATAAAGGAGGGGCTCAAACGACCTGTATCCTGTATAATGTACCTAGAGAACCGATCTCACCGACATTGGGCTTGCCTTCCTCCCATCGGGAAAACGGGCCTCTACGACTTTGAATAGAAGTGAAGTGCATGTCTTATAGTGGGATGAAATTGATATCCCATCCTTTTAAATCGGTACAGTAAGTAGGTTTAGTTAGGGACCTTATGAGACTCACACGATCCCTATCATGGTTTCCACTCAAAATTTTCAGCCTCTTCGTTTGTTGGATGCAGAAAGAGATTTCGGAACGAAACTTTGGTCTCAAAATTCAGACAGCCGACACTTCCAGGTACACCACTGAGCACTTGTGGAGAACTTATTCTCGTACCAACGCTCTAGCTAGTAACCAGAAAATTAAACCTCTTAATTATCAATGTGTCTAGCAAAATTATTGTCTTTATTCAATGAAGATAGCACTGGTTTTTGGGCTTTCAGAAAAGCCCGAGAACCCCATGGATGCCTCAAGTCATTTGGCTTTCCCAGTATGCGCCATGTACACAAGATTCGCTCAAGGCGGCACTAATAATTGAACAATTTCTTATTCTGTACAGTAGATACAGCGAAAAGGCAGATGTGTAAATCAGAACACCCAGGTTCACAGATGGGACTACCACTAGCGTTCTAAATGGGTGTGCAAGCTGAGAGAGCTTTTTCTGAGCAGTATTTGACTCATGAACTGAGCAAATAGACGCCTCTGGAGACTACGTTTTGAACCTACTACCGACTAGCGGCCATTGAACTTGTACCCTTAGTGGCCAGTAACGACTACACGGCTCCCCTACGTCATCTCTGCTGAAGCATGTACTTGTAGTCAGGCACAGTTATTGTAGCATCTCATTTCATATGACACCGTTTTTCCCTATTCAAATAGCTGATTCTCCCGAGCAGTTGTCAAACGAAACTGATCGCTGTCATGAAGAATGATTAACGAATTCGCTAGAATCGACACAAAGAGATAGTGCCGAACAACGGGGAACGCGTGGGCGTTCCCTAGCTTCCCTTTCATGAAAAACGTCGACAGTTCGCCCAAAACGTAAAAAACGACATGAATCAATCTGAAGCGGTCCCATGCACAGAGAAAGGGCTTGTTGACAGGAAACAGTCAAATTAATGAAAAGCTCCATAGAAGAAAAAAAAANAAAAAAAAATCACCTGATCGCCCGCTTTTTCGCCATAGTCGAATAGTTGCGTTTGACATTGTATTAATGGTATGCACAGTGATAGCAATAGTTTGAGGCGCATTCTCCTGGAAGTCCAGGAAATCGGTAAATATAGGTAGAAAATAGAATTGGAATAGGATGAAGAAACAAGAACTATCGTTCAATAATTCAACAGCAGCACAGAAGGCAAAGAAATGTTTTCAGAAGAAATCAAGTTAACAAGAAATTAGATCATGAGATACTGCAGAAGACTCAATAGGGATAAACAAAGGACCAAGTGTTTCGGCGTTAAAATTCTATTTCTGGATGCGCCTCGTGTCCTACCTCCATTCAGAATCGTAGTGGCGTGTAGAATGCAGGCCGATACGGACAATGACTTATGGTGGTCAGCCCATGTACTGCTTAGCGCTTTCGTCCTCCCAAAATCTAGTACCAATTAATCGACCACTGACTGATAAATGGTCACGTCGGCCAGGGCGAGGATCAATCCGAGATTGAAACCCGGTCCATGCGTGTGTGGTAGTGCGCCTCTTGACACTGCATACCACGCCTTCGCCTTCTAGAAGGCTTATTTGGAAAATTACTGAAGCAACCGAAAAACTCAACCGAAGAGCATTGATAGGGACCATTCAAGTTGCTAGTATAATGAGAAGAAATATTACAAATCTTGCTATTGTGGAGCGCTTGGAGGCAGTAGTCACGGTAAATTGATGTGGGAGAAAACATGCGCAAACCTTGGATGTTTTCAGAGTTAGTGTTCATGCGTTAAAGGGTTACAAGGCCATTGACAGATGCTCTGGAAGAACTTAGACGATATAAAAACGTTTGTAAGTGAAAAATTCAAGTGAGCATGCAACTTGTGGGCATGAGTGGATTAATGCCATGCGGGCATTCGGCGCGCTACTGTGCGTACCTTCCGAGGATTGAGCCCGGGACCTCTTCATGTGATAACTGAAATTCTATCAGAATAATTTCAGCAGTACGGTCAATTAGCAACAACTTCTATCAAAATGCCTAGAAGGATACTTCGATTACATACACAGTAAAGAGTTCTCGAGCATCCAGCAACTGATAGAAGTCCGTTTGTGGTAATTCTAAATAATTTTGTCAGCAATGATTAATAATTTTGGTAATCAATGATTTGCTCATTTTTGGAAATTAAGGCTACAAAGCTGGATGCTATTCAAAGGCATCTACTTCTGCAAACAGTGAGCAGCAGTGGACTGGACGAACGACCTTATCAATCTATACTACGATCGCTACTCCTATTGATTGTACACGAAGGCTTTTATAAAGAAAAAAAGAGCACTGCCAGTTTGTGGTCCTTTTAGGGAAGTGAAAAATTGAAAAGATAGAGATAATGTCTAGGGGCCAATCAATTCCGTTTTGGGATGCACCCCGCACTCGACATCCAGGCAGAATCGTAATGACCCATGGACTGAATATCTAGTAAACACAATAACCAACAGTGACTAGCCGATGTAGTGACAAGCCGGTGCTTCTATGCTCCAAGCAAGTTCGGCACCAATAAACAGACCGCGGAGGAATGGTGGGATTGGTTGGCCTAGACCCAAGATTCGAACCGTGGACCATGCCTGGGCGGAGGTGCGCCACTTGCCACTAAACCACCTCTGCCTTATATACAACATGATAATAATGTTCAATTCTCCTAGTTTGTTGTGTGATACATATTCATACGAAATCTAAACTCGAAAACATCCGCTCTCCGACAAATTCCAAACATTCTCAGAGCAACCTCTATCTTCCACTTGTTATGCTGCATGATTTCGTGGAAATCATCTTATTAGATATAATTTTTTTTTCAAAAAGTGGCCATTACAACGTTAACGAGGCAACTAAAGTCAACGTTATCGAGAAATGCCCATCATACAATGATTACAAAATAGCTCCTCCAACGTGCAGACAGGCATTGCTGGAATTTGATTGACATCACTTGCAGGCTGCAGGATCATAAAGGGACGGAGCATAAACAAGACCAGCAAAAAATAGGAGCAGAACTGGATCAGAGGCAGTAATCCAGAGTTGATTGGTGTTAAACGTGAATAAGGTCAAACAATTTAAAGGCATCGTTTATAGCCTACATCATCATCATCACATTCCAATGAAAATCTATGGTCTAGGCCCTTTCATATCAAGCTTGACTAGAACTCACAACAAATTTTGGCCTTAATCAAATCAGAATGAATCCCTCACTTTACCAATAATTTTGCTTAGACCCTAAGAAGACATTTTCTATCGTACTTCTATCGTATTTTATATTCCGTATCAAAATTTTTTGTAATAAATGCAAATGATCCTATACCAACCAAGCTTTCCATCCCTCCGACGCCGTAGCGAGACTCGTCTGGGAGGATAGGAGCACTGACGACTTACTTAGTTGGCCAACTGAAATCATTGAATCGACCAAGTACACTCAAACACCTCAACGATTCTGGTCCCTGGCTCAATGTCTGGTTCGTCTGGAACGTTCTACACCGAAAACTGTTTCTTTAAGCTGATCCTATTCCCGAAAAAGAGCAGAACGGAAATGCTCGAAGTATCGAGGTATCGCCGAACTTTGCACCCAGATCTGCCATAAAAGGTCAACTCCACACTACGCAGTACTCGGATAAGCCAAAGCACGAACAGCCTGAGTATCAAGGAGCAGAAAGGAACAGCGATCTAAATTTGATTATGAAACATTTTCAGAAATCTTCAGTAAGGAATCCAACCCGGAGTTGTGCTCTTTCCACACACGATATTTACCCATTACACCACCCGACTACTTCTTTCCTTAAACAATTCCATGTCAACAATCGTAAGATTGGGAAAGGAAAGAGAATGCGGTTATATAAAATCCAGAGAATAGAAGCTGCAGGAGATGTCAGAAAGCCCAAAGAACAGATCAAAAAGCGAGTTTCGACAACTCCAAAATTGCTAGGTCATTCGGATTGCTAGAGTCTTCTGTGAACCTTCGGAAACAAAGACCACCCTAATTACTGATATAAAAAATGAATCGAGCGAAACGAATGCTTTAGTAAGAAGCAAAAGACGATTAAGGCACTATTCGGTCCGGGTCAGTGCAATGGTGCGGAATAGCGCCAGCGATAACGCCACTGTACGGGTGAAAAATGACCGAACTGATAAGAGTTGAGGAGGAGGTTGTGGTGGAGGAACCAAGTTGTCCGCTAAGGATCAAAGAAATGGAAAGGAGCGATGTCGTATGTGTGTCATTGTACGTTATGTATCAATCCGATGAATCAGATCAGAAGTATCTGCCCCTGTAGTCGTCCTTTCAGTCGGCTCCATTTTGTCCCCACATCTTCTTCCCAAGCACTTCTTCAATACCATTTTTCCCACACGGCCGTTCTATGATTTCGTATATGTACTGTGATCAAACTGGGCAGACAGGAAAGGATTTTGGAATTGTGGATTTATTGAATCTTACTGGCCATAAAAAGGCTGTCGAAACTGGGATTTACTGGATCTGCAAGCCTTCCCCCCTCCCCCCCATATGTGCAGAGTTCCAAAGTGGAACTGAATTCGCTCTTGCCACTGGAAATAGGGAACAGCAAAAAAGAATGGTAACGGGGCTCATCGAATCTCCTGTACGAGCAGAACAAAATCCAAAGCTCACGCTACCCGGTATAGAGCTTGGGCACGTATCGCTTCGATTTCCCTTTATCTCAGTCAGCTATTAATTATTTTTGGTGGCTAATAAAAGGTTACTGGCTGATTGACAAATACAGCGAAAACCTTTTCGGCTTGTCTCCGAAGGGAAATTGACGGGATAACGAGCAGAATACTATCTGCGGTAAACAAACATAAATCGTTTCTTCTGATGCTTGCCTCTATCTTACACCAAAAATGAGCACCAGGGTTTTAGTAGTGTCACTTCGTGACTGCAAGAATAACGACAGGTTTGTCGCAATGAAGACCATTTTCAAAATCTTTCTCCAATTTCCGATAAATGGCTAGGAAGGAGATGGAGTTGATACATTGCAGGGGTATTCGATGAAATCGGGCTCTTTTCAAAACAATTTTTTCCATAGAATCATCAATTCCGGAAGAACTTTGCTCATTGCGGATGCTTGGAATGCTTCCAGTGTTATCTAAAGCCTTTCCGTCGAAGGAGCAGTCAGATCAGAACTTTTTTTCAGAAACGGAGCAGACCTGCTAAAGGAATAATAAGAGGCACCAAAGAGGTGAAGGTTCCCTTTCAATTGGTTTAGCTGTTCTGCTTTTGATAAAAAAAATTGCCAAAAACGATCATCGAAGGCCCTACCGAGCGTACCGAGATTTTCCTAGCTGACCACGGAAGAAAGCCAAAATACCGAGTTTCGTGGTGAAAATGAGGCTAACTACATAGAGAAAATTTACAGTTCTCAAGAGTTTCGATTCAAGGAATGCCACTCACGACCTTCACCCTCTGCATGCTCTTAACATTGCCTAGACTACCTTTAGGCAACTTCAAGCTGTCCTCCTTCGAAGGGTACATGTAGAAGAGTTCATAAGTGAGAAGTAGAGCTGCTGATAGCCTTTCAACCAACTTAACGCCAATACCCAATGTGGAGCAGTTTTCAGCAAGTAAGTAGCCTGTGGGTAAAAACAGAGCGAGTTGCAAACGTTTCCTTCCGAAATGGTAACTTTTTTATCTTTACCCAGGTGATGATCCCTACAGGAAAGTCTGAACTAACTTAGTTCAGCTGTAGAGAGTGACTGCAATAGAAACACTGTAAATCTTCTCAGGCCCTGGTAGGCAGCTTTCGAACATACCAAGGCGTCAGAAATTGCATTTAGGGGGGTCTACTCTCCTGTACTGTACTGAAGACAGTATGTACGTTTAAAAGAAACTTCTAATAAGTTGTTCATACTAAGAAACCTTTTCCAAAAAAATCTCTCTGCAACCATTCCATAAACCCTTTCAAGACAAGGGTTTGTTCTATCAAGGTCATAGCATTCATCATTCATCTCTGTCGCATAAATCTGGTTCGTAAACTTTGTGTTTACCAGCGACCCCATCTGATTTGCTTAAGCTAACAATGATCTTTTGAAGACGATGCGACAACGACAAGGGCAATAACCATAATGTCACAGAGAAAGGTCACCGAGACAAGCCAACAAATCATCATCAACGGCCATCAAAGGACACATCTTATGCTCCAGGTGACACCCATGGCATAAGTGGACATCTGGGGAGGTTTAAGAAGCTTTCGCCGTTATCTTACGTCTTTTTGCCAAAAGAACAGCCCAGATCGAGAGTTTTTCTGGCATCTTCAGTGAACCTAAATGATTTGGTAGGAGATTGACAAGAGGCGCCTGGAAGGTGAGAATACTCGTTTTAGTGTCCCACCAGAGAGTAGCTTTTGATGGAAAAAACTGTCAAGAACGACTCCCAAAGAAATCGATTCTTGGTTTCTTTGGGTATCGAATTTTTTTCGAAGACCCATCGATCAAGGGAAAAACTTAATGTTCCCACTCCGTAGTAGACCATTAGTTCTAGACCGTTGTAACTTCCCACGAATGTGAACCATACTTGGACTGAGTGCTTATTCATCTGAATTTTCAGTGGATTAAGTCCTTTTTGGGTTAACCTATCCCGTTTTTGGGATGCGCCCCACACCGAACCTCTATCTAGAAACGTAGGGCCGCTTGAATGCGTATATGGCCTATACGATGCCTTGCAGCGTCAACCAGTCCTTTTACCTTCCCAGACAAGTACGGGACCGATTGAACGACCCGGGAGGGAATGAAGGCAACATATGTTGATCTCAGCAGGAATTGATCCAGGACTCGATCCCCAGACCAGTCTCCAACCAATATTTCATACCCCATTGATTTACTTTAGCCTCCATACAAACTTCAGGGAGATTTGGGAATCCTTTCTCGGTAGGTAGTGATTAAAAGTAATGGCAGTGGTAATTAGTACTAGTACGAGCCAGTGTTAAATGCAAATTGTGAACGACGACGTTGAATGGTTTCTCTGACGAGAGTTATAGAAAAAGATTGGAATGTGAGGTAATAAAGGTACCATAAACCAGAATTTTGTGACAACAGCGTTTGATTACACCTCGTTTTAGCAATGACGGAATAATCAGCTGTTATTAAGAAAATACATAAAGGTAAATTACCATATAAGAACTGAACTGATGGATGTCACTGGAAGTCACCGATAAGAAGTAAAAAAAATTGTGCAAGGCTCCTTTCACCAGAATTATTGTCGTCTACCAAAGTTTTGACCTGGGCGAAGCGCCTTAATCCCATATTATATGTCATTCAATATTGCACCTCAATCTACACCTTGAACGCATAAATGGTTAGATGAATAAAAAATGAAGAAGTAAGCTCCAAAGGGAAGTGAAATGGCAATAGAAATCCAAGTGATGAAGCCTCCGGCACTAATAAATCTCGTGTTAAGAATGCGCCTCGCATTCGACCTCCATTCAAGATCGTAGAGGTGTTTTGATGAATATGTGGCCTATACAATGACTTGTGGTGGTCAGGGCAGTGGTTTTATCCATCCAGATGAATCTTGTACCAATTAATTGACTCCGTATAGGTGGAAGACTCGATTAGAATTGACTAGAGCCGGGATTTGATCTTTATGCATAGTATGTGTGATGGTACGCTATTTGCCACTACACCACCTCCGCCCTCAAAATTGGCTTAGATGTCCAAAAATGAAGAATCAACCTTTGAAGCCATAAATTATTCTGATGTACATTGACAGCTCCTTTGATTTGTAATAGGTGAACGTGACGTTTAGAACCTGGTGGAACCTCGTATCAAAACAGCAGGATAGGGCTTACAGGACACGAAATCGCTTCATTGGAGGGAGGAAGGGGATGGTCGCCGGGGGAGAGAGCAGGATTGTTTACGTAAACAAAAACATAAACAAAAACAGACCATACTGTACTGGCTAGACCTATGAAAACTTCTATTATTTGGTTGATCCCATGAATTTCGTAAGGCATTCCAGGTGAGCACGTTTGGTTCGAGAAGTTTGGTTATTAATAGATGGGACTTTAAATAGGCTTTTTGACTGACAATGAAGAGTAATTAAGTAGTTATTAATGTAGATTAGCATGCATGGAGTACTTATACATTACTATTGCCTAAATACTCCTAGTCTGGTAGGTTGTGACCTGTTCACAACCAAAATCGATGGCATAAAAACCATTAGCTCCCAATTCCTGCTCCCATTTACATTTATAGATAGCTCAAGAAGACGTTCAGCCTCATAGGTCAGCCTCATAGGTTAGAGAATGATTCTACAACGATGAAATGGGCAAAAAAAGAAGAACAGGAAACGATTCGTCCCTGCCATTGGGAAACAGAGGGAATTCAAAAATATAATTCGCGCCCTGAATATTCCAGAGTACTGTAACTAAACAATAATCATGTTCACGGCCTAAGAGAGACAGATATAAGAGAGAAGTCAATTTCTTGAACAGTCAGCCTTTAGGCGACAAGAGTAATGAGCGAATTCTACCAAAAACCTTTTAGAAG
>UZAF01017004.1:0-51171 GCA_900617895.1 Haemonchus placei
AAGGTAGAAAGGTAGAACGTTTCTGAAGATAGGACTATTAAAATGGTCTTTCTGCCAATCGGTCGGGATTTTGGGTGGAAGTCAACGGGCACGGCTTACAGGAGTTATCGCGATGGCAGAATGTCATGCAGTAGCCTCACTACCATTCCTATCGTATGCTTCATTTCCGATCTCAACAGACACTGCAGGGCCAAAAAATGCAGAAAGTCGCAGACCCACTTGAGTGCTGACACGCAACCTTCCGTCGTTTTCTCTGTTCAAGAATTTTTTTGCGATAAACCCATTCCTCAACAACAAACGCTCGCATTCCGGAAAGAAACATCTGGCGAGTAATATCTCACAAAAAGGTTGCTATCAGAATCGTAAAATCATGTTTTTCGAGGAAATCACTGGCAAGGGTAAGCCGCTCATCGTTTCTTCGGTGCAGGCGTGAAAACTGATCAAGACCAGTACTCCACTGACCGGGCTACGTTTTCTGAAACATCTCGTAGTCCTTCCAGCAGAAAGCTACTCCAGCCCACAAGAGCTTGCCCGCGAGCGGTGCCAACGACAGCTGCCCGACTCCATTGTTGAAGAAGAACGGTCATCCGATTTCCCAGAACTTGATTCACTTGACTCCCACGAATGGTCACTGATTAGAAGAGAACCTGTCGAGTTTGCAATCCCAGTTTGGAGCCCTAGAATGCAAAGGCTGAATAACGGCTGGGAAGAAATGGAGAAGAATACCTGCGTGCCATATGCGATCAAGTCGAGAGCAAGCTTTGACTTCTATCCGCGCTCATGGGGGATACTTTGAAATGCGACTGTAACATGTTGTAGCACATGGTGTTAGCTAGTGTGCATAGAGATTCCATCGTCTTTCGCAGCTGGAAATTTTCAAATATATTGCTATAAATCGACGCCAATAATTTTGGGAGACCCTGTACATTTATCCTTCACACTAACCCTGACCGCATAGGTGTACAACTAGAGGATACCACTGAACTCTTTCCAAAATTGAGATGAAAATTTTCTAAAAGTTGGTTCCACACACAGTAGTCCCTTCTACACAAGAGCAAATGCACTACATTAACTTCAGATCTCATAAAATAAATTCTTCAATAACCCCGGCCACACAGGCACATGACCGTAGAGAAGTGTAAATCCCTACAACTACCAAAGAGGCTGTCCTGTCAAAATTAGTGTTCATAGCCACACACAGCCCAAACTACACAGAATCTCTTCGACTACATGGACTGCGGAGGTATTTGATTCGGATGCATCGGAGAACTCTTCATGACCATACACAGCCCAAACCGGAATATTTGTTAATTAGGATCCAAAAAGGTTGAAGTTATTGCTTCATTAATCCTCGTCGCCCTTGCTGAAGAATATTGTGTATGCAGAAGTGTTGCTTTGATAAATCGCATGTTCCAAAATCAAGAGTTATGTATGCCATGCTAATACTCCGGCGAGCTGGACAAACTTTTTTATCGTACATCAACCACCCTTCTTGAACTGCTTGCTGGTCAGTCCGAATTTTCGTGATCTAACGAAAAAATTCTATGCTTCCCATGAGACAAAAAAATGATTGTCGCTACAAGTGCCAGGGAATAGGCTAAGATGATAAAGGTCTATAATGAAAATCGGAAGCTCATGTGGCTTCGTGCCTTATGGCTTGAGCCCCCAGTGCACGCGATAGCGTGCGTAGCCGCTTGTTATACGACATTTCCAAGGAGTCGAGCGAGATTCCGAGAGTCCAAGTGCCTCTTGCTGTAATCGTTCTCGTAGACTACATGATCAAGCTTGAAGTGACATCGCCGTAATCCATTGTGTCGATTGAATTGGTCCGCCATTTTAGCATCGCGTGGTCCCATCTTGTCGGTTGTCTGCGGTAACATCAAATCCATTGTGAAGTTTTCGCCCTAGAAAGTTTTCGGCTAATAATAAATGGTCGGGTCCGGGCACAACAAGCCGTGAGAAAGTCTTGTAGAGCTTCGCCTGATGGTCCCTCTCCCTTCAGTTTAGCGAGGCCTCTTTTGAGAGTATCTACAAGGCGATCAGCTCGTCCATTGCTTAGCGGGTCGAAAGGAATGGAGCGAATGTGTCTAATTCCACGCTGATTCCTTGTGACCAATGCATGCGGATTTCTAAGTTGTGCGCTCTGATGGTCGATGAAGTTAAAATTGAACTCATTTGCAAGAATTCAGACTATTTTGAGTATTCATCTACGACGAGAAGGTAGTAAGTCCAATCAAGTGGACAAGCAAAATCGACATGTAATCTGATCAACAGCGACGTTGCTTTCGGCCAGGGATTGAGTTTTGTTTTCACAGAATTCTCGACAACTTCTGCGCAGGTTGTGCAACTTTTGACAAGGTGTTCAATATCTGTGTCGATTGCAGGCCAATAAACGGAGCTGCGCGGCAGCATTTTCATTTTAGTTTGTCCAAGATGAGCATTGTGAAAAGAACACAATGCTGGCGTTGAAGTGATCCAGGGATAAATGCGACCTGATATCAACAAACATCCGTCTATCGATGATCGATTTTTTTGTCGGTCGCAGTAGTGGTGAAACGGTAAATTGCGGTTGGCTTTGGACCAGCGTGCAGATTGCGGTACTTGATTACTTGTGTCGAAACAGGACGTTGCAGCCTGGATAGCTTTGAAATGAACCGGAACATGATTGCAATTGTACAAGGTTTCCACAGTGATTCTCACGTCTGTGGCTGCTGTTGTTCGGTCTTCGGACTGTGAGTGCCTGATGAAATAAGACGTAATGCATACGCGCCCAAAATCTATCGTATTGACGTACTGGATACGGATGTTGCATTTCAGCACTATCGTAGCCCATCGCTGAAGACGTTTGCACTATGAACAGGGAATTCCTTTTTATTGCGAAAGGTAGAGACGACGGTTTGTGACTAATCTTCTATGTAAAGTGACGGCCGTGAATGAAGCGACGGAACTTTCGAACCGTAAATATACGAGCAAAAGGTTTGTTTCCGATTCGGTTGCACATCTTTTGAGCCGACGTCCAAGTCCGACTCGCAGGATGAATGACTTTTTCTAATCCATATGTATACTGATGCGACAGTACTGCTTCAATTCCATATTTTGATACGTCGGCAGCTAGGACGATTGACAGACTAGTTTCGTAGTGTGGCAGCAGGAAGTCTGATTTGTGTGTGGCTTCGATACGATCGAACGAAGATTGGCCTGGGCCCATAGAAGAGTAGCGTCCTTCTTCTTGAGAGCATCTGGTGAAGCGCGAAGATTGTGTAGGCTCTTCACCTGATTCCCGTAGAAGTTGACTAGACCGAGGAAGGCACAAAGTTGGCGTTTGGCGTCAGGCGTTTAATGTGTTCACTTACGGTCTTGCCAATAACGATGATATCGTCAAGTTAAGCTGCGGTGCCATCTAAACCAGCAATCATTGCATCTATTTGCTGCTAGAAGATTGCAGGCGCCGATTCCACTCCGGAAAAAAGACGGTTGAGGCCATATAAGCCCTGATTTGTATTGATTGTCAGTAACGATAGGGACTCTTCATCCATTTCCTTCTGGAGGTAAGCTTCGGTCAGGTCAAGTGTGAGAAGTACTGTCCTTCATTCAATTTAGTGAAAATGTCATCGGACGAAGGAATGCTGGTATTGATCAAGGGCTCCTTTCAGGCTGGTTGAAAGTCAGCGCAAAGACGTATGGAACCATTTTACTTCTGCACGACTACTATTTTAGCTACACGATCGGAGTGGCCGACATGCGACAGGACGTTGGCAGCTATAAGGCGATCGATTTCTCGATAGATTCGAGGTAGGACAGCGTAAGGAATTGAGCAAGCTTCTCGAAATACAGGCGTTGCATCCGGCTAAAGTTTGAGCGAGGCTTCGGACCTAGTGGAGCAATCTATCTCTTGTGCGAAAACTCAAGAAAATTGTTTTCGGAGTTTTGCAGTGAGTGACGATCGCAGTACCGTGAGAGTTGTAGCAGACACGGCATTGCATGTAGTGTTTCCAGTATGACGATGAGATAGTGATTCAACTCGCGTCATCCAGTCAAGTTGAAGCTGTGAAGTGGCGTCGACCACAAAGCAATTCCCTTTTCCTTCGTGTCCTTCAATGAGAAAATTGCATTGAAAATGGCCTTAAACCTTGATTTCCTTGTTGTTTGCTGATTCCAGTGCTAATAACAGAAGTAGCAACTGGAACGACCTATTGTGATCCATTGACTATCGCCGTTCTGTAGATGCGTTTGGCAGGAGCCGCACTGGTTGCATTGGAGGTAATCGCGGCTACTTGCTTGGCATATTTAGACTTCATTCTTCTTCTAATTCATCTTCCGCCCCATATTGAAGTTTCTACAAACATCCAAACAACAGTTTCATCCAAAATTTGCTGAATGCCTGTGCTGAGCTCCTTGAGGGTGAGGTGCGCATTCTCTTTCATTTTGCACAGTGCGTGCGCGCGAATGTCAGTGTAATTGGAAGCAGCTAATCCACATATCCAAGCAAGACATTTCATTTGTTCGGCTGTAATCGTGTTGAACTCGGCATTTCATGACGTCGATTTACTAGATCGGTATAATCGCGAAGAGTCTCACCGCAGCATTTGTCCGTAGGTAGGTATGGCGATGAGCAAACACAGTGGTATTATGCTCAAAAAGTTCTTCAAGTGTTTTCACTTTGTTCGCGACAGAGACTTTTGCCGACTTCTTGGGTAAGATAAGATATAGATATGAGTCCGCCCTCGTTGTGTCATCGAGCGTTGCTCCATCTTGAGTCGTGACTTCTTCGTATCAGTTGTACCATACGTCGAGAGTGCATTCATCTTCAGGATCGCAGCTGAGTTCTGGCAAGCGTGTTGAGAGTGAGTTGGTCACAAACTGCGTTGTCGATGCTCGAGTTCCCATTGGAGTTGTCGTCATCATCTTGAACATACATATACCCATCCTGTCTATCAGAGGGTCCAGCGTTTTCTGTTGGACAAGTATTGGGCGTGGAAGATCGCGCGAAGGGTTTCGACGTCCATGGCGTACGGTCTAAGAGTAGGTTGCAGTTACCGAGTCGCAGGTGTTGCTTCAGCTGCAGGCGATGTAGTCGACGCTTCTTATCAGCGTCATTGAGTCTGGCAGACTCTGATCGCCAAATATTTATGTTGTGGAGAAGTAGATCTGACCGATGTATTGGACGAGTTGCAGATAAAAAATTACCAACCTCGCTCGAGAAAGTGTTTTTATATGCCACTTGAGGAACTGTTTATGTAGGCTTGGACATCCGCTCTGGAAAACAGCAATATTGTCTTATGATATTGACTATTCGAGCGGTAAGCCCTATAACAATAATCGATGGTAATGTCATAATTTTATGTTATCTTCTACAATCCAACGTGCGAAATGTCCGTGAAATTTTGTGTGTATTAGTTCAAATGTTCTGTGATCGGGAGAAACCGAAAACATTCGCCGTAGACTAGCAAGACCGCTGTTCTGTACCATAGATCTCCAATAGTCAGATGACCTTCACTGTTTGAAAATGAACTCTTCTTTGTTGAGGTATGCTTAACAACGCTTGTATGCATGAGTGTGCAGCAATTTTAAAAGAATTCACATGCATCCTCTTGCCTAGTGCTGTAGTGTTTCAGCGTTTTTTTTCAGTCAGCCTGTACGATAGTGTTTTTACAGTGACAAAGCTTTGCATTGGTTGCCGGGAGAAGTCGAGAACCTACGCACGCTATCGCGTGCGCTGGGGCTCAAGAAATAAGGGACAAGGTCACATGAGCTTCCGATTTTCATTATAGACCTTTATCATCTTAGCCTTTTCCCTGACACTTCTGTAGCGGACATCATTTTCTACCTCATGGGAAGCATGGAATTTTTTCGCTAGTCACGAAAAATCGGACTGACCGGCAAGCAGTTCAAGAGGGGTGATTTTTGAATTTCTCTTGATTTTGAAACATGTAATTTTTCAAAGCAACACTTTTGTATACACAATATTCTTCAGCAAGGGCGACGGGGATTAATCAAGCAATAACTTCAACCCTTTTCTGATCTTAATTAACAAATGTTTTAGTCTGGGCTGTCTGGCTGTGTGGTCATGAAAGTACCGTGAAGTGGGGCTGTGTGTGGTCATGAACACTAACTTTGAAAGGACAGCCTCTATGGTAGTTGTAGGGATTTACACTTCTCTACAGGTCACGCGCCTGTGTGCCGGGGTTATTGTAGAATTTATTTCATGAGATCTGAAGTCAATGTAGTGCATTTGCTCTTGTGTAGAACGGACTACTTTATGTGGAACCAACTTTTAGTAAAATTTCAGCTAAATTTTGGAGAGAGTTCTGTGGTATCCTGTAGTTGTACACCTATGTGGTCAGAGTTAGTGTGAAGGACAAATGTATGAATTTTTGATCTTAGCCCGGCCCCGACCCCTCCCTTTGGAAATACCTCCCACTTCAGACTTCGAACCACATTACTTTTACTACCTCCAGACACTTTTCCCTCATTCAAAAGCGCATCTGAAGAGACCTAATAATTTTGATCTAAACCCCAGATTTTTCTCAGAATGGACCACATTTGTTCTTTTACACCTTAACACCTTTTTGCCGCTTCCCAAAACGTTTCTGAATAGAGTTATAATTTTTTTGATATAGGCCGTGCCCACTTCAGCGCCGATCCCGCCCACTTGTGGGGTCTGACCACATTTGTTCTACTACATCCTACCACTTTTTCCCCGCATTCTATAACTTTTCCGAACGAAGTTACACTCATTTTTGAAAAGTAGCTTACACCTCAACGCACGCCCCGCCCATCTTGGGCGGGGCCTAGCTATACTTACCGCATGCCCAGCACGCATAAGGCCTTGCTCACTCTTTTTATTTTTTTCCTGGCCTCGACGCCCTCGTTGAACAAAGTTATGAACCTCTGTGGAAAGTACCGCCCACTGTGAGAACGCTCCGCCCACCGCCGGTGAGTTGCCTTTATTTCAATTGTTGACCCATCCCTCACCTTTGCACATTTTTTCCCGGCGTCTGGAATGTTATAAGACCGAATTAGAAGAATTCGCCCATGACCCCGCCCAATTCCGGCGCATGCCCCCCCCCCTTGGGGGCGGAGCTCCGCTAGAACCACATGCGCTCTGTTGCACTTACCCTATGCTCAACCCATTCCAAACTTGACCCGACTTCTCCAGGTGATTCTTCAGATTATATCGTAATGCCGTACAAACAAAAAAAACAAACAAACAGACATACATGCAGACGCGAGCGCTTTGTATATAGTAATGATTCTGTGACCTAGAAAGTGATTTTACAACAATCTGTCTCAGCCTTGCGGGAGATTTTGTTATGCTAAAATGCGCTAACCGATCAAATACCAGTCTGAGCGTGGTCTTCAAAAGTCTTGTTTGAATGGGCTACGCAGAGTAATCCCCTCGAAACCCTAGAGGATATGGGGCCTAGCTTTACAAGACACCTTTGCTGCGTTAACGAAATGCAGGAACACAAATTGGCGGCTACATTGGTTCGTCGTCCAGCAGCATTTCTCTTGCCTTCCTTTTGTTACTAAGGTTGTGAGTGCATGAGTTCGGAACGCAGCTTGACGGTGCAGCGTCATTTTGATACTCCGAGAACAGAATTTAGGTTGCGGCTCCTTCACCTTTATTTCTCCTCGTTGACCGGGGAAGGATAGGTCGTGTGTCCATTCAAGTTGAGATAAAACCGCTGCAGGCGTTGCTGTTCGCTGACTTGAAATCAACATCACAAATTCGCGAATTGACTTCGGAGCAAAATCGCATTCCTTCATTGGATTGACCCGAAAGTTTCCATTCCTAATGAATTTGCTTTGCATTTGCTGCTGAAACGCTTGCGAAACGTGACTTTTACTTTTTCATGTGTGAAACGAACTAACCGTAGTAATAGAAGTGCTGTATAGTCTACTCATCATCCCATTCTGGAGAGGGGTTCAGATAAGGTGAGCTAAGGAAAAACTTTCCTAAGTGACCTCTACAGGTCAGATCACGTAGAGCAAACCTCTCTAAAAGCCAGTCGAGGCTGAATGCGCTCCTTACCCGTTTCCGACCATCTCCTATTAATAAATTTATAAGCCCTCCACGTTACCGAGCCAAAAGGTCGGTCGAAGGGTCGGCTGGTCAAAAGTCACATAGTAATACGAAGGGCATCAGCTGTCAAATATCTGCCACACGTTCTTCCCTTCCATCAATTTTAGGGCTCTTAGCCATGTTCTGAAAAACTCTTGAGTTCGTAGAGCCGCAACATCGGATTCACATTATAATTTTGTGATCGTCGCCTTGAAGCACGCTACAGCATTGTAATATGCTGGAGCGTGCTTCGAGATTACGGTCGCAGAATTGCGTGCTCTCCTTGAAGATATGGCGTATCAAGCTCGAGCATGCCATTCAATTATTCTTCTATCCGCTAGCAGAGAGATGTGCCTATATCCTTAGTTGCTCTTCTGTACGTCGACAGGTACACTATAAAACACGACACCGGATTTCATGCAATCTTCTTCCTTGGCAAAAGGCTACACGATGGTGATGTGCAGAAGCGGTCAAATAGGGCGCTTTTTGACCTGTCGTCGTTATGGGTTCGAGGAGAGAATAAACCGTCAGATCTTGGAGGCCTCCCTTCCTCGAAAGTACATTTCACGATAATTTTGAAGCATCTATTTTAAAGGTATTCTGAGGTAAGCCAAATAATGGAAGCCTCGCTGAAGAACAGTGCAAGGACAAGGAAGAGAGCGGAAAATTGTTGGGTTTCAAAAAGCCCATGACCTCAGCAATGTAACAAAAAAGGGGGTTGCACGGACGTCTCGGTGTCCGTGCAACCCCCTACAAAGGTTCGTCTCGTCCGTGAGTAGTGCTATGATAGGAAGCAGGACTAACACGGTCATTTTGAAAGTCTGCGTTGGCCAAACCGGTTTTGGATCCCCTAATGCGCCCTATCTAGGCCGTTTTTCGGCGCGACGACGTCCCATGTAAACTCTTAAGGATTACAGATTCATTCTAACGGGAAATCTCAGAAACCATTTCTATGAACTGGGCCTTTGAGTAATATGAATGAAGCTCGAAATATAGTATTGTCTACATATCCTCCCATAATCTCCGTCTATCCTTCGTCTGGTCTGGTGTTGGGAAGTGTGAACCCTGATGTTCTGGTAGCCCTGGCAGTTCCGAAATATAATATTGTCTACACATCTTCCCATAGTCTCCTTTCCGCTATCCTTCGTCTATCCTGATGTCCTGTTTCTGAGGTGAATCTGGGTAGACAAGCCATCCTCTCTCCGTTTTTGTAAAACAGAATAGTTGAGAATTTCGCAGGACAAGGGTGCTAATTGATACATGTGGGACGTCAAAGACAGCCAGCGACTACTTGCAATCGAATTTCACATCCTGCATGCAGCTATAAGAAGTAGGAAATATCACATAAACTTTCTGTCGAAAAAGTGTGTTTTTAAGGGTGGTGCGTGAAAGATTGCTGGCGGGCCTCGTTTGGAGGAGTATAGTTGGTGAGTCAAAGTCTCTTGTGATTATATTCGTTTTCAAAGCGAAATAGGCTCGTAGGGAAAGATCATCGAATAAGCATGTGAAGAGAGTGAAACGACGCACCATACACACAGGTTGGTAGTGAAACTTTCATATATCTAGCTAGTGGTCTTACTTTTTTTCTTGAGGGCAACGAAAACCATCAAAGTGCCTTGCTCTCATGGCTGAAGTGCAATGTAGGGCAGCCGGCATGTGATATGGAGTATGCTGTGGATGCAGATGGATAAGATAAGAGCTGCAACCCCATAAAAGGGCCTCAGGGAAAAAAAAAGAGCCGCTTAGTTCCTAATCCCTCTAGTATTTACGATGAAGCATCTCGTCTTTGGTATCTTTCATACTATAGAACGGGATGGTAGGATGACAAAAGTGAGTGTAGGTGCAGCAATAGGGATCGAGCAGAGGCACTTCAATACAACAAGACGAAAATTCAGTCAGTTTCTCGGTATTAGATTACACCTCTACACGTCAAGGTTTGTGACCCATAAAATTTCACGGTTCCTCTTTTCTTAATAACAAGTCGCCGGTAACCTGCGAATATCGAACACGGATATATCGGTAAAGAAAAGAAGGGTCGTTGTATATGGCATCTGGTAATGGTGTTATTACCACTTGATGACATTAGTGCAGTTCAAGGTTCCCCTCGCTTCAGAGTGGAACAGTTAGTGGATGCTTGTTGTGAAGATGAAGGAGCAAAATCGGGTCTTCTAATCATATTATAGGTATGAGCAAGCATACTGAACACCACTCTCTTTGCTAATTTTGTGCCGAGCTTTTCTCCTTCTCCGTTTCACCTCGAAGTTGTAGTGCCTGTTTCAGGTTTCGCGTTCAAATTTGTTCTGGAAAAGGATTAGGTTCATTACAACCCTGCCATATTAATAAAGCAGCGCGGCGTTGGCCAGACGGTCCGTCTGGTATGAATACATAGCCTTTATTTAGTATTAGAAATGAAGAAAGAACGGAGGATATGCCGTGTCTACGGAGAGCAAAAGCTGGCAAAAAGTGAAGCTTCCGTAAGAAAAGAACAACTTATGAATGACATGCAATGAGTAAGTATAAGAAGGTGAGAAAGATACATCTCTTCACGAGGTAATCCAGTAAAATATATGCAAGGTGTTGAAAATAATGAATTTTGGTAACCTGACTGGAAATACAGGGTGGGCCAAAATTATGATTGCACAGAAATCACATCGCAGAAAACGAATAGAAAGCCAATAGAGCAAACCAATTTCATTAAAGGGTTTAGCACAAATTTCTTATCAAAACTGTACATTGAGACTGGGATCTGTTGCTTTCTGCTTTCACCCAACCCCAAAGACGACGATGGACGGCATTGACGGTGGCACGCAGCTAGGATCATCGAAATTTTCCCGGCTTTTTGCTAAGCATTTTCGAGATTATTTCTTCTCATGTTTGGGCTGAAGGATGCTTTCATCTCAGAGGCTGACAACTTGAGACATTCATGGGATTTAGGTCAGGGCTACAGAGTGGTCACTGATCGAAGGTTATGAAGTCAAAGAACCCCTTTCACGAAATTTCTAGACAATTTCTGTTCTGCGGTCAGCAGTTTCATCGTGACAATATAACCGGTTCGAATCATTAAAGTGTCCTATTGCGCACGAAGAGAACAACAGGCCTTCAAACCAACTCCCACTCCATAATTTACAAAAATAATCGGTGTCTTTGCCCCGGCGGTGATGCTGGTAAACGCCATCACAGAAAGTTAGTGAGCCAGGCGCTGTATCGCTTTCATTTCTTTAAGCTTCATATGAATGTTATCGCTCTACTTATTGAGCGCCTATTTCACTGTGAATCTTTTCTCGTCGGTGAACAGGAATTCCGTAGGACAATTTTTTCGGATGCGACAGGCAGCTTTTGTTAGCCAACCTTTCTCTTCCCTTTAACCTGCTCTCTGAGGAAATCACTTTCCGACCGTATAGGGGTCTCGTTGTGCAGGTGATGCTTCACGATTTCACGCAGAAAATTTCTTGACATATCCATTCATTTAGCCTTTTTGGACTAAGAATGAATTTTGCTGTTACGTAGACCTTTGCCCTGCTTCCTTAAAACTTCCCTTAAATATAACCACAGCTTTCCTAGGTTCATCACTCCTATCTGCAATTGTTCCCAACTCTCGAGAGCGTCTTATGGTTGAATGCAATACCTGCCCTGTTTCGCTAGTTCGTCTGTAGATGCACCGTGCCAAAAGTGTTTGTAAATGCAAAGCGACGCCTAATTCATGGACTAGTTACACTTATATTATGTTAAAAATCTACCCAAAGTTTAGTATCATCAGGAAGGTAATAACGTAAGCTACTTTGTGAAATAGAAGAAATTCAATGAATTGTGATGAACATAGAAAAAATTTGCAATGAACATCAGCGCGCGCTACAATCATAATTTTGGCCCACCCTGTAAAGAATGATAAGGCAAAATCAACCCAGGATGGCCTAGACTTCTTTCTATGGTAAAATTTTAAGCAACCTCTCAGCACAATTTCCGAGTGAGCCTGATTCCAATTTTCAATCAAATGATGGCCCCGCGCTGATTCTAAAGGTACTGAGATTGGACGTGACATATTTGCGACATGCATCAGCGGCCGTCGATAGAGAACATTGCAGACTACAGTAGCAACCTACAAAAAAACGCAATAGGCTCGATTATAATTGTTTTATGTGTCTATTTGGCTTCATACTACAAAAGAAGGAAGTCGAAGGGACCTTCTGTAGAGGAACCCTATCATCAGTGTGTCCTCGGCTCTTTTGCAAATTTTCTGAGCCGAGTCAAATTGATCCTGTTTGCGAGCTTACAGTAGAATATTAGCCATAGTTTTCACTGAAAATGGTATCTAATCAAGTCGTTTGAGTCCAATAGCTACTGATAACGTGGTAGGGTCGGGGTTGCAGGGCCGATATCAAAGTTCGGGCGCCTAGTTGAAAATTTGCTGTAGTTTTTCACTACTTGTTGTTAGGGAGCGGTTCAACAAAATCATTACATAATTGCTCATCAGTATCTCGGTTTTTTACAAATTTGATCCGCTCGTGAGTCTTTTGTCTAACTAACACTACTCTAACTCTATAACTCTCTTCGGCACAGTTCGATAGCACTCATTCGGGCTTATTAACCATTTGCTGATCGCCTGTGGCTCGCCCGATTCCATGGCGTATCAGCTCAAGATGCTCGATATTTGAAGAACCCTGTTATACCTCATGTTGCCAGCAAAATCTTCCCAAAAACTCGCAATGAAAACAAAGTTGATGAAGGTCTTGATGCTTCTTTCCCTAAACTCTGCTGCTCTCCCTCTACTCATTGGAAAGCAAAATCGGTTTCCACGTAGAACATTTTGGAATAACAGAGACGCCTTTTGTGCTGTTTTAAGTCTTTCCAAGATTCATAACTTTATCCATCTTACTTTTCGGCCTCTTCGCCTTCTTCAGAGCCTGAAAGCCGAAAAGCGAATGGAGATTCGTCCTCACGTCGGTTTAGACAATACTCAAAACAGTCCTCTAAACCAGAGGACCCTGTATGGTCGTACTAGTGGTTGACCTCTAAGTTCAAGGTAAGCCATGTAACACCCTTGTATTGATCGAGTCCACGGGGTCCACTAGTTTAGAGGACTGTTTTGAGTATTGTCTAAACCTACGTGTGGATCAATCTCCATTCGTTTTTCAGCTTTAGGGCTCTGAAGAAGGCGAAGAGGCCGAAACGTAAGTAAGAAAAGTTGTGAATCTTGGAAAGGCTTAAAACAGCACAAAAGGCGTCTCTGTTATTCCAAAAAGTCCTACGCGGGAATCGATTCTGCTTTTCAACGAGTAGAGGGAGAGCAGCAGAGTTTAGGGAAAGAAGCATCAAGACCTTCATCAATATTGTTTTCATTGCGAGCTTTTGGGAAGATTTTACTGACGACAACATGAGGTATAACAGGTTCTTCAAATATCGAACATCTTGAGCTGATACGCCATGGAATCGCGCAAGCTACAGGCGATCAGCAACGAACGTCCAAACGTACTGCGAACACTGGTCCGGCTCTTCACGCGCTACCGTGAATGCAAAGTGTACCGAATCGCGGAAAACTAGCAATAGTGTGTTGTTGCATCAAAAGGGAGATTCAGACGACATTGGAGACTATCAATCCGAAACGATAGAGACAGAAGCGGTAATTGAAGCCCTGGGCAACCAGGTTATTCTACTCAATACATAAGGACGATTCGTGAGTTCTACGACAGCTTCACGACCGGGATCTCGATATTCCATAATAAAGTTATCACCATAATGAAGAGTGTGATTCGACAGGGCGGTGCCACATTGCCCAAACTTTCCATTGCAACTCTTGAGAAGAACATGGGTGTTCTAAGATGGGATGAGTTGGCAGAGAAGGTCGACGGCTTTATTTACATTACCTCCGCTTTGCACTGGAAACATCATGCTTGTAACACCGAGTATCGAGCAGGCGCTGGTCGAATTTGAGAGCGCTTGTGAAGAGATCGCATGTGGATTGAGACTTAACTTGAATTTTTTATTTTTTTATTTTTTTTTGTTTTTTTTCCTGTGGATTGAGACTGAACCTAATATAGCCGATGCTCATAAGCAATAGATCTCTTGCTCGTGAGCATTGATACCTAATGCACACTTTACGCTTAACAAAACGAATATCTTTGATTGCTCTAGCAACGTGTATATACAGTAGCGCTCAAAAGTCTTTGGTCAAATGCTTTGACGCTTTTTCGTTCATAACTTTTTTCTTAAAAGACCAAATCGCGCAAAATGTGGAGATGTTTAGCTAGAGCATATTTCACCCTACCCAATACTATTTGGCTGCAAAGCTGCAATATCCACAGATAGAGCAAGGTGTTTGTTGCGGCAGCAGATTTTCCTTCCACAGATAGAGCAAGGTGTTTGTTGCGGCAGCAGATTTTGCTAAAAGTAAAGTAGTTGACGTCTTCACTTATTCGCACCGTGTAAGCGTTTTTCTCATCTATTGTATTCGGCATTACCGCTCGTACACTTTAGTCATGACAAAAAGGAAAGAGATTCTAGAAGGACCATCGTCTGCATTTTCAGTCGATTTTGAGTTCATGCTCCTTGAAATATCTGGAACATGGTCAGATTGCAAGTTAATAGTAGTAAATATTCACAATACATCCACGCTCCGATATAGAAATTTCGCATGATTAGATCTAGTAGGAAAGGAGTTACGACTGAAAAGTACGGGTGAAGAACCATTTCACCGATGACTTTTAAGCGCTACTGTAGGTCAAGGAGCCAACATGATAAGTAACCCAGCGCCGGACTGAGCGGAAGGAAACGCGCGGTAAGGGGTCGTTAAAGAACATTGAGGTAGTAGTGAAGAAGACAAGGAACGTCCGCCTCCGCGCTCACTTTCTCGACATGGCTGTCATTCCTGCTTTGACGTACGCCTCAGAGACTTGGATCTTACGAAAGCAGGATGAACATGCTGTCAGCGTTACTCAATGCGCTTTGGGAAGAATGATGCTCGGAATTTCTTTATACATGCAAGTGCACAAGGAAATCCGGTGTTCCGAGCTTCGTCATCGAACGAAGATCAGGGATGCCCCTGATTACGACATGAAATCGAAGACGAGTTTGGGACGGCCGCGAACGAGATGGTCAGAACTCTTCGCGAGAGCTCTGAACGAGAGGAATGCTGGGCCTCGTCTCCCTGAAGCAAGGGCGATTCACTGAATCACTCTAGCTCGTGACAGGGGCGAATGGAGACGTTACTGGCAACCGCTCAATCATATCTACGACCAACGGGACGACAGGTAATACAGGTAATACAGAGGGAATTTTCCAAGATTACTCGGCCTGCTATAGTAGTCTCAGCAGCTGGTGATTCAATTCTGCGGTTTTCAAAAAGCTTAGTATTTTTCTCAAACTGAATGCTTCAATAAAGCCTTTTCGCGCTGTCTCTGCAGCGTCATCTAGACTCGAGATTTTAGGTTGTAACGAATTTATGTTTAGAATGTCCCTTCAGCTCCTCTCGTAGGTAATAAGGAAGGTCGTCGTTGACGTTGCCGGTTATTCACGACCAATGCTGTTGCGACCACTAATGAGACCCGAGTGCATGATTACTATTACGGGCGCCCTCCTTGCTAACGGGAGTTTTGGCAGATGACAGAATCCGACACGTTTTCGACGTAATTATTTGAAGGGATTGCAAACTACTCCGGTCGAATTTGTTCCAAGTTAAACCCATTCTTTCATTATAAAAATCGAAACAGAGTTGTCGATAAGATTTTTCAGTCGATTTTACACCAGTGTTAGCAAATGGTTAATAAGCCCGAATTTGGGCGAGATGGTATCGCCCTGTCGAACTCTTCTCTTTATGTTGATGATGACTCCTTTATAGAATGGTGAGATCCTGGTGTGAAATTATTGTAGAGCTCACGAAGCATCCTTATATATTGAGCAGAAACATCGTGGGCTTCAATTACCGCTTCTGTCTCGACAGTATCAGAAGCTTTCTTCAAATTGATGAACGTATGACATATGTAGCGGCATTTTGTACTCTCTTGATGCTTTAAAGAGTGTAGATATGATTGGTTGTAGCGAACCCTCTCCGAAACCCTGCTTGCTCGTATGGCTGTCCTTCATTTAATATTGTGCCAATCCTGTCCAGGATGGCGCGTGTGAAAAGCCTGTAGATTACAGACAGCAGGCAGAATGGGCCATGATTCCCAATATCGTCGGGATCTCCCTTCTTGTACAGCAGCACAGTCTTGGTAGTTCGCCACAAAGTGGGCATTTTGCATCCTGACAGGTACCGCGTGAAAAGACAAACCAGGGTTTTGACGATCACTAATGGAAGACTCTTTTAGATGTTCTGATTTGATACTATCAAGACCGGGCGCCGTATCATTCTTCATCGACGTTATGGCATATCGAAATACGAAAGGGAGAACCGAAGGTTCGATATATATTCGTCTTGCATAAGATGGTGGATAGGCAGGTAGACGTGGTTATCGAAGATATCCGAGTAGAAGTCGTAGATGACCTTCTGCATTGCCCTTCGTGATGCAGTAACTGTTCCGTTAGGACAACGAAGGAAAGTCATTTTGGTCTTGTAATCGGCGAAACTCCGTCGGGCTTTGCGAATGCTCTTTCCATCCTCGACGGCTTCGTTCATAAGTGCTGCTCTTCTTTCTTCCAGATCTTAATTTATCGTTTATCTGCATTTTTGTCTTCGAGGAGAGTCGTCTCTAGGCTACTTTCTGCTTTCCTAGCACTCTCGTGAAGATCTTCGACGAGCCGGTTTACCCTTCATTGATGTTGTCGATAACGGAATCTTTACATTCACTCGCGAGAGAAGCGAAGTGATCCCAGTTGATGAAAGCTCTAGGGCATAATTTCCTAAACTTTACAGCTTTCTCACCACGCACTGAGAAATAGAATCCAATGAGAAGGAGACGATGGTCCGATCCTGTGTGGAATTTCGGAACAACAGCGACATCAGTCAGGCAAAATCTCCGATGGAAGATGACGTGGTCTATTTCATTATGGAACTGTTCACCAAGTGACTCCCATGTATATCGCAAATGATAGGGCTTTTGGAATTGCGAGTTACCATGGATGGTGTGGGACGACATGATAAACTCGGACAGCCTTTCACCCTGCTCATTCCATTCCACTCCGTGAGTCCCGATGTGAAGCTCTTCAGCCGTTCTTCTGGGGCCAATCTTGGCGAAAAAATCACCGACGATGACCTTGAAGAAAGTGTGGTCTTCTTTGTAGATCCTCTCTAGATCAATAAAAAACGCTTCCAACTCCTCTTCTTCATAACTCGATGTTGGTGAGTAGGCAACGAAGATGAGCCACATCTTCTTAGTCGCAAACGTCCGATTCGGATTGTTAAGCTTTCGTACTAATCGACTTCATGGCCAAGTGCGTATTGACGAGGACACCTACGCTGCCGACACCTCTGCTGTCGCATGTTCCAAGGAACAGTTCTTCGCCAGTCTCAAATACCTTCTCGGGGCGATNCTTCTGGGGCCAATCTTGGCGAAAAAATCACCGACGATGACCTTGAAGAAAGTGTGGTCTTCTTTGTAGATCCTCTCTAGATCAATAAAAAACGCTTCCAACTCCTCTTCTTCATAACTCGATGTTGGTGAGTAGGCAACGAAGATGAGCCACATCTTCTTAGTCGCAAACGTCCGATTCGGATTGTTAAGCTTTCGTACTAATCGACTTCATGGCCAAGTGCGTATTGACGAGGACACCTACGCTGCCGACACCTCTGCTGTCGCATGTTCCAAGGAACAGTTCTTCGCCAGTCTCAAATACCTTCTCGGGGCGATGTCTTCTCGTCTCGGTCAGTCCGACGACGTCGTACTTGATCTTTCTAGCTTGCATCATCAGATCTTCTATGCACGCTTCCGATGCAAGCTTCCGTGCCTTGAAAGTACAGATCGCCATCCTAGTCCTTCTCCTGTTGCGCAGCCTGTTTTGACCGTTAGATTTTAGCAGCCTCCCCCGAGCGATCCTACCCTTCGCTGCCATATTGGGGGCCTCCTCAGCTTCAGGGGAATTAGGCCCATTTGTATTACTGTTTTGGCAAGTGGATACATATCGTGTACTTGCCAGGCTTTGACGTGGGGGCTGGGTGATTCCGGGGGCTACCCAGGGCATCCCCAAATTTTTCTATGGGCTAGCCACTCGATCCATAAATTCTTCTATGTATCATTTTCATATCCCTCTACGGGATACGAATATGATACATAGAAGAATTTTAAGTGAATCAGCTAGTAGAGGAAAAAGTTACATGCGAGATAATGGTTCCTCGAGAACCTGGAATTTACATGAAACCCCACTGTTTCTATTCTAAAGGTTTCGTAATTTATACCTGTTTTTCGTAGGGAGAGATGAATTTTTCTGAGCAAAACTTCTGCTGAAGCGGCGACTGTTGCACGCTTAATACACTTTTTTGTAACTCCTCAAGCACTAGGAATCGCGAAGGCTCTTAAATAGGCAGCTTTATAAATTCTTAAATACTATAATGTCAGGCAGTGGTTAAGTCCAAAGAAAGAGAATACTTCGAGCACTGCTGCCTCTGCAAGCGTGTATGGAAGATACTACGGGTGGCCTGGTCTCATCAGGGTACACGTCAAAGTTTTTGTGATCCCAAAAAGTCCGGTCCAGGTCAATTTTTAAATTCATCTCTTTTTCAAATTCGGTGTTGAAGGCTTCGATACCTTCATTGGCATAAACGAGTGTGTATCTAGGAATTGATTCCTTGACCTAGTTTCTCCAAGTGTCATGCCACTGCGTTGTTTTTATAAGCGAATCGAGCAACACGGGAAAACTGCAGGAATGGCGCAGTTGGCTAGGCGGCGGACTGGTAGGGGTGAGACGGAGATTCGGGTTTCTGGTGCAGGCGCTTCTTTTTTGTTGTGTTTGTTGTTTTCTTGTTTTGTGTTTATAACAAGTGTGTTTTACGCTTGTGAAATCCTTTTACGAATCATATAGACTACCCCAGCCCCTTCATATTTGAGGAGCGCTGGAAATGCTCATTCAAGAAAATTTCTTCATTGCCCTAGAGACCGATTAGCAGTGCACATAAAACCCTTCTACTACGTACGCTCAAGATGTGGTTACGAAACCCAGCAGAGCTCATGCACTTTTAGCAAAGGACGGTCGTATGACACATCCGACCATAGGGCTTTTCGCATGAAGCAACGCGTAGAAGTGGGCTGATACATTCCAGCTGAAGGTTTGTAACGAAATACTGTCGGAGCAATAGGTGAGCATTCTGTGTCCAGATATGACAATCCAACACAGAGGAAGAGGAAAAGAAAAATTCCCCACAAAGAGAGCAAGGTGTGGAAAAAGTTCACCACATCCATCACTTACACAGTTCACGTCTAAATGAGACGAATAACAATACTCTACAGGAGCTCCAAATTCTCTCGAATCCCTATCCAGATACCCTGCGGCAAACCATGAATAAGAAAGAAACTGGGTTACAAAGTTCAAATGAGATGAAACAACAAAAAAAATTCGAAAACAGTACAAGGAAATATACTCGATAACAGCTAGCTGATGTTCTTGAGACACTGAGAGCTTTTCTTGTCACTTCAGAGGGTCGAGATGGAAGACGGGACCTTTTGCCTAACTTGGTCTAGCGAGTCGGCTCTTCCAGTGAAAGGGGCTATCTCGGCAAGTTTGACATGATGTTGGTTGAATTGACTTCTGTTAGACGAGCTACTAACAGCGAATACATCAGGTGACCAAAAAAGTTCGTGCAGTTTTGCAAGTGGATAAATAATATCCAAAAAAGAGAATCAAGTGAAGTTCATTCTGAAAAATTGTCTCCTTCAGCAAGAGCGACTTTCTCCCATCGTGAGATAAGGTAGTACATTCCATCTTTATAAGTCGATTCCTCATGTGATTATCCAGGGCTAAAAACAGGAGATAGTCGCTTGGTGTAAGATTTGATGAATACGGAGGGTGAGGCAGGATCTCTCGTTGTAAACGTGCTAGAGTTTCACGCGTAATTATAGCTACTTAGCGCGGTTTTGCAAAGCGCAGCTTGAACTTAAAAAGCACTACTTAAACCTATGAGACAAACTGAATGATTCTGCATAAAACAAGCTCTGAAGCTTATGCAATGTTACCCTCCTATCGTAATCATTTTTTTATACATTGCGGAGAAGTGAGCATTTAGAAAAAACCGCACGATTATTTTGGTCGCCTAATACATTGTAGAGAACTTTGAGTCCGTTACTAGCTTATACGCATAAGTTAGATATTGATGATGTTTCTCACCAAACTCAGCTAGGAGAGACAATATTCAAAGTTTTGTAGCGAACATTGTTTGGTGATACTCTAGGGTGTGAATCCCATTACTCTCACAGAAACTTCTTTTGTTGAATTATTTTGATCTAGCTCATTCATTGGGAGGGTTCGTTTCACTCGGGTGGAAGGAGCATAACAGTCTCGCCAGTCTCGTTTTCAAGGATAGGCCGAGCATACTCCCAAATACCAGATCAAAACAGACGGGTCTCTTCCCTCATGTGATTTTGTAGGGAAATACAATCTGTTTTTTGAAAGCAATTCCAAGACAGTGAAATTGAGAGCACTGTCGGCTGTAGAAAGTAAAAACAAAGTCCCTGTTTCTTGAAACGCTCTGGGGAATATTTTTCTCGGAATGTAAAACCTTCAAAAAAGACACGAATTATCGTATGATGTATTAATATTCACCTGTTCTAATGAAGACATTTTGGCTTGACAAACTTCGGGGAAACTTTAAAAAGTCAAAGTAGTCTTTGCTGGATTTTTTATCTAGAACAACATTCCAATCCTTTCCAAAAGCGAAACAATGTTTGATAAGTTGCAGACCGTCTCTTTCAAACACATGTCGACAGGGTAAACGGCATTCTGATCCAATTATCAACCATGCCTTCTTTGATTATCTCTCAAATATGTATGCAAATATTTCCCAGATGCGATACTGTTCTGCGAATAGGCCTGTTGTTTTTTGTTAGGGAAGGAGGCCGAAGGAGAAAGGATGAATTAAAAGCAGCTTTCTACTTGATGAGAGCCTTTTCGGCTGGTGGGAGCTGCAACATTTTTATAAAATGAAGGGAGAGGTAGACATCAAGGACAAATGTAGGAAAGTGTTGGCGGTTATTTAAGAAGACGGACCCGAGTAGCATCACACTTAAAAAACAGAAAACATCCGCAATATGAGAGCGGCAGGTTACAGGTGTCTCACAGCAAACTGTTGAATCACAAACAGAATTTTTCAAAATCACGTAACATTCAGGATATCCCGACATCTCTTATTGCATCGGACCCCTCAGACCCCATAAGGGTAAATGTCCTGCTTTAGCTATAATTTCCTATTATACTTATACCATAAGATCCCAGGTCTTTCAAAGGTGTAACGGTTGGCTGTTCCTTGGACACAGCACCTCATACAAGCAAAAGTATACAGTAGCGCTCAAAAGTATCCGGCCAACTTCAATTTGCCGTGATTTTTTTCCCAGTGGAGCAAATCGCATGAAAATTTGATATGTTTAACTGAAGCCTATTTCACAGTATCCAACACTATTTGACTGCACAACAGCCATATCCACATACTAATGAGCAGGAGTTGTAGACTGTGCTGGAAGCAAGTTTGTGACGTCTGCGGTTATTCGGACCTTATGTACGTTTATCTTCTCTTCTGGGTTCGACATTAGCGCTCGTACACTTAAGACTTGGCAAAAAGGAAAGAAGTCTCAGAAGCACCTATGTCCCCTCAGTTGGTTTTGATTTCAAGTTCTTCGGGATATTTGGAATATGATCAAAATGCAGGTTAGTAGTGCTAAATATTCACACTGTACCAATGCTACACATATTGAAATTTCGCTTGATTAGATCCAGTAGGAAAGGAGTTATGACTGAAAATCACAACTGAAGAAGCATTCCGCCGAATACTTTACTACTGTATCTATGCAGGGAACTAGATCGAAATGAAGAGGTCATTCATCTCGTCTCAATGAAGTCTTTGCAGCTACTGAGAGATTCAATTTAAGGGGCTGGCTGCCTGAGACAATTGCCTAACCTCATTGGAGTTGCGCTTTTCATATCTGTTTTTCGTACATCATTGAATCGTTGAGGCTTTTCGTCTTGATTGTGTAGTAGTATAATCGCTGCTGCCACGAAGACCATCTATGGCTGGTCTTCGAATGGCACTTCCTCGATAACGAAGTGTTAGATCAGCGATACTCCTTTTCCTGGCACATGTCCCAAATGCCCAAACGCGCTAGGCTAGTTGCACCGACTCCCGGAAATATGAATTTTGAAAAGATCCCAGCAAAGTGACTGACCTTCTGCGGTTCCATCAGCGTTACGTCTCACAACAAGGGTTTAATGAGAAACCAGTGATGATCGTAAGACCCTTACTATATACAAAGCACTCGCGTCTGTACGTCTATCTGTCACGAAATTCGATACTATCTGAAGAAACACCTGGAGTCGGAGTCGAATTTGGAATAGGGTAAGCGTAGGGTAAGCGCAACACAGCACATTAGAGAAATAAATCGTGATGCTTCCAGCATATCTCTGGCACCGATCTAATTCTCTTAGGCTAGGGTTTTACATTTGATGTCGAAATTCTTGTTTCGATGTCCTCCTAGTCGGTGCGTCCCAAGTGGTGTTATGCCATGTGATGCCTTTATCCAGCTAGATGTTGTTTTACGCGTACGCCGAGCAGCCTTATCGTTTCACTAATATACAGGGTGTCCCAAAATTATTGGCGCCAAAATTCAGATATTTCTAAGGTAGAAATAATTTATCAAATTCACATTGCCTGTTATTAATTAGTTGCATAAGAAGGTTTCCCTACAATATGTATGGTTAGTGATGTGAAACTCCCAATATCTTTCAGATGGAGGAGGCTCATTCAATGTCACTTGCAATCATTGACACGCGAAAGGTGGAAGGGATTACTAATTTTTTTTGGGTTGTTTTATAATAACCGCACAGGAGGCTATTAAACGATATAGAAAAGAAGATTGAATCAGAGACAAACTAGGAAAGGTAGAAAGGTAGAGTGTATCTGAAAGTAGAACTATTAAAGTGGTCCGTCTGCCAATCGGTCGGGATCCTGGGTAATCCATCAAAAGGAAGTCAACGGGCACGGCCTACAGGAGTTATCGCAATGGAAGAATGTCATGCAGAAGCTTCACTGCCATTCCTATCGTATGCAGAAATTTCGCTCCAATTCCGATCTCAACAGACATTGCAGCCCAAAAAAATGCAGAAAGCCGCAGACCCATTCGAGTTACGACACGCAACCCTTCGTCTTTTTCTCTGACGAAAAATTTTTTTAAGATAAACCATCCCTCAGCAACCAAAACGATCGCGTTCCGGAAAGAAACGTCTAGCGTGTAATATCTCACAAAAAGGTTGCTATTAGAAGCGTTGTTTTTCGAGGAAATCACTGGCAAGGGCAAGCCGCTCGTTTTTTCTTCAGTGCAGGCGTGAAATTGAACAAGAACAATACTCAATTAGCGTACTGATGGAGGCAATGAAGCACTGATTCGACTACGTTTCCTGAAACATCTCGTAGTCCTTCCATCAGAATGCTACTCCAGCCCACAAGAGCTTGCCCGCGAGTGTTGCCGGCGACAGCTGCCCGACTTCATTGGTGAAGAGGAATGGTCATCCTATTTTCCAGAACTTGACTCATTTAACTCCCACAAATGGTTCCTGATTAGAAGAGGACCTGTCGAGTTTGCAATCCCAGTTTGGAGCCCTAGAATGCAAAGGCTGAAGAACGGCTGGGAAGAAATGGAGAAGGATACCTGCGTGCCACATGCCATCAAGCCGAGAGCAAACTTTGACTTCTATCCGCGCTCAGGGGGGAAATTTTAAAAACGCGACTGTAGTATGCTGTAACACATAGTGCCAGCTAGCGTGCATAGAAATTCCATCGTCTTTTGCAGCTGAGAAGTTTCAAATATATTGCTATAAATCGGCGCCAATAATTTTGGGACACCCTGTATATTTCGTCGCAGGCTGAACACCGAAGTTGATGAACGTCTCTCGATGCGTGCAATCTCCTTCTTTTCTAAGCGGGCGAATAACGCAGTTATCCGTACGACCTGCAGGGACTTCGCCTGTACGAACTCCTGTCTCTGTTTTGTACTCATTACGAACAACTGCACATTTTACGGCTTTAGGGTGGGCCGACTTTGCGAGGAGTGAGATGTCTTCTAGCAGTTTTTCCGATACCTCTTAACATTATATGTTCCACTTGAAATCCCCATGTGCGTGTTCAGATAAGGAAGCCAGTCTTCATGCGGAACTTCTCTCGTGAACTTGATGTACTGTGCCTGTCGGTTAAGAATGTCAAATAATTCGTCCATCTCGTGCTGTGTTGATGTAATTACGCAGCAGCCATCGATATACAGTCAGTACAGAGTAAGCAAACACGCTATAACTGTTCGTTCTATGCTGCTCATAAAACAGATGGCTAGAACCGGTGCTAGCCGCTGTCCCATCGCAAGTCCTCAGCCCGGGAGAAGTACTGCCCACAACACTTGTAAATTTACAGTTCAGGCATCATTTATTAAGAGCCGTATCTGAACCTACCCAATTCGGCGTCACCACTTCTGCTTCGTGCCCATACAGCATTTCAGAATCTTCCTAGAGAACTGTAGATCGTTGTTTTTCACGTCCGTTCAAAGCGCGGTTACATCAAACGACCGGTTATAGCGCGCATGCCCACTTTGTACTGTCAGTATACCTATGACTGATGCGAATTGCATCAACACAGCACGAGATGGATGAATTATTTGACATTCTCAACCTCCAGCCATAGTACATCAAGACATGAGAGAAGCTCAGCATGAGGCTGGCATCTTAACTAAACGCGCAGATAATCATTTCAAGTGGAAGATATAATGTGAAATGGTATTGGAAAAAGATCTCGAAGAACGTCTTACTTCACGTAGAGTCTGCCCACCCTAGAGCTGTAAAATGTGCAGTTATGAGTACTGTGTACAAAACAGAGACGGGAGTTTGTACGGGCGAAGTGGAACGGGGGGGGGGAATTAGGTAGGCTAGCATCTGAGATTGCAAAGTTGAATGGTTACGGGACACAACACGGAAGATCAGGCTCACAAGGGCATCCAATAAATCCCGAGAATATTTTGTATCTACTGCTTCCTTTTATATGAGACAGAATTAGCACAGAAATCCGATATGCATGGCACGAACGGATTTGGCCAATGATGCTGTCTTGATAAATCTACCAGGAGACAATATCAAACGTGAACTAATCCGCAATAGACTCTACCACCATGTATGTCCTACGGATGACTGGGTAATTTGTCCGTTTACAAAAAACGGAGATTGCACACAGCGATACTGGAGGAGATACAGACAGCGTTACATATTCGCGCGAAAAATCCGAGGCTGAACAACCGAAATGAGTGCTTGGATATAACAAATGAACTCTTGCCTTTCGTTTCCTTTTGTGGGCTTTGAGATAACCCGCACAATTCTTATCTTAGGATAATCAATGATGCCTCATTTGTTCCTTTGTTGTTCACATAGAGTGGGATGGTGGTGGAACCGCAGAAGGTTGGTCTTGTTGCTGGGGACTTTTCGAAGTTCGTGTTTCTGGCAGTTGTTGCAATTAGCCCAGGCGTTTGCGTTAGCGCGTTTTGGCGCTTGGTCGGGTAAGTCACAGTGCAGGAGCTTCAAACTATTTTCAGGTTTTGAAGATGATGATTACGACGTTTCGTTCCAAAAGCTCTCGAGCTGATGCGCTAGTGTGAGGTCCATTAGCTGCAGGCAATGTTTAAAGTCCGAACTTGCGAGCTCCTCGAGCTTCTCAGTGACGCTAAAAGTGAAATCTGAAGGATAAGAGCTATAGTTTTGGCCAAGGCCGTCGAGATTGGAAAGAGCAATCGCAATGCTCGTCAGAACTTCGCCAGTCACAGAATCAAACTTATTTCCTCTCCTGAAGGGACAGCTACTGCGTTTGAAAACGTAATTGTGGAAGTCGATGAAGAGTTACACAGTACATGTTCCCAACAGCTTCAAACCAAACATCTGAGGAGTCGTCCACCGGTCAGATTTCTGGCTAGGCTCTTCACGCGGTACCTGTCGGAATGTAAGGCGCCCACGTCGAGGACTACTAGCAGGAATGTTCTGCTGTATGAGAAATGAGATCCCGACGTTATCTGCGACTATCGCACAATCTGTTGCTGTCTGTAATCTATGAACTTTTCACAAGAGCTATCCCCAACAGGATAACCAATGATGAGAACGGAGGACGGTAGCAGGATTATCAGCTGGAACAGAACAGAGCAAGACAGGAACAAAACACTGGATAACGGATGTCTATGCGAGCAGGCAGGGTTCCCGAGAGGGTCCAGTACATTTGGCCGCAAGCACAGTGCCACAAGCCTTTTGCACACTTAATAAACCTATACTTATACCTCTTGTCGTACTGCTAGGGTACAGGTTGCTGTCATGGATTGCTGTCATCAATTTGGAAGAGAACTCTCATACAGTCGCGACAGAAACGGTGGGCACCATTCCTACTCAATATATTAAGACGCTTGTTAACCTTGTCAACAACATCGTGGCCAGAATTTTACCATTCTGCCTTGAAGTCGTAATCAAGTCGAAGAGAGGTGTTAGACAGGGCGTCCATCTTACCCGAGCTGAATGACGCTCCTTCTACTCTGAACGGTTTTCTGAATCGATAGCCACGTGTATCTACAACACATTATTAACGCGCCAGCTTCGGAACTGAGCAGAAGGAAAGGCTCTGCATGGAAGATTTAAGAAAATCGAGAGAGAACTGAAGAAGACAAAGAGCATTTGGCTCCGCGCTCACCTTTCCGTCACCGATTCCAGCTTCCTGCTTCGACATTTCCTCTAAAGCTTGTATTATACACAGGCAGGATGAACATGTCAAAAGGACGATGCTCGGAATTTCTCGATGCAAACAAAAGGCGGGAGGAGTCCGTTCAGAGCTCCATCAAGAACGAGGACCACTGGTGCTATGGGGGCGCGCGATTCACGCAAGACCCCATTAAGCTCTTCGCGCACGCAGCATCATTTCAGTACCTTTCTGTTGAGATGGACCAAATAAATTTGCAGTAGTCCACGGTTTCACCATGAATAGAGCAAATCTTTTTACAATGGCAAAAAAACCCCTTCGAAATTGAATCAACAATTTACTTGCCAAACGTTCAAAATAAGAATACCTTCAAACTTCTTGATCCTAGTGAACGCATTCCTTCTGTAAACGTGCATGATTGGTCATTTCTTTACTTATTCTACTTATAAGTTCTTATTTCTTCCGTTATGATGGTAGGCATGATGTTTTAGCGCGTTTTGTCCGATGGCCTCATTATATTGACGCGTAAATCGCACCACACCCCTGGTGCCGGCGCTTACGCTGAGAAATCAAAGATCAGGTTGGTCGGGGACGTTATGTCATATAGAGGTGAATGTTGGATTGGGGTGACTACTGATTGAAAACCTCGGAACATCACCAGCGGCCGCTAGTGCGATGGTTAGACATCTTCGCAAGAGCTCTGAACGGAAAAAATGCTGTGCCATGATTTTCCCGGGCAAGGACTACAAGGGCTCGCGATAGTATCTATCAGCATGCTCTTCAAGAACATGTCTTTGTCAGTTTTACGCTGGCACCGAACCAACGGCGTCTTATCATTTATCATTGGACGTGATTCTCTCAATAAACATATTTTGCTGATCTTATAACATCATTTTCATGAGAGATTGACATTCTGTCCGTAGCGCGGTCGTTTATATTGTTAAGAATTGGCGTTGCTGAGAAAATTTCTACGCCAAAGAAGACTATGAAGAAATGTGTATTTCCACTGGAATGCGTTAGCATTCTTCTGCATTTACTGACCTTATATTGTCTGCTCAAAGCGGAAACAATGTGGCTTTTCTGTATTAGATAGAATTGGCGAATAGCTTCCACATGACTATCCGCCCCACCGACAACTTCGATTAGGCCTGCGCTGCCGCCCTTTTGATGGGTCACGCAATATCACGATTGATTCGCAAATGAACTAAATTAGTCGCCCTGTCTTTTCGGCTTTGTCTTTGATTGATTCTGCCTATATCATGTTTCACTTCACTAAACTGCATGTCTGAAGAAATTCAATTCGTGCAACTGATGTAGAATTGAAGGAAATGGAATGAAGTGGAACTAACTAATAAACTGTGGCTCCCTCATAAAACTCTAAATTTTTGTGGCCATAGTTTGGGACGTCATGTATAAAACTTTTATGGAAGAGCAATAAAAGGATAAGGAAGCAGAGAGTTTGATAGGACCACATTCATGCGATGCACAATTTGGTGGAGAAGCACCCTTAGATATTTCAATCCCAATACGTGAGACGCCAGTGGGATCAGCAATACGCCTACAAGCAAAAGTTCATTACACTAAAAGAGTAGACAACTCCTTCCGTGCTCGGTATCTCTCAGTTATCACAGAAACAAAGAGCATCTTGAGAAGAAGGCAAAGATAAATAGGCAAGACAAATATAATTCCACGGAATCCGAGGAATTACGCTGACGCTATCTTCGGAAGCATTAGCTAGGTTTGTATAAAGACAGATGTACGGGCTTTGGAGCCCGAAACTGTAGAAAGCTATCCGGTTTGGTCGTAATTCGCTGAGTAGTGGAATAATTGGCTCTAAAAAGTCCAAACCAAGTAATTTCATTTTCTCATTAAATCTGTTCCATTTTCCCTCCCTTATCACTGCATCCGGAACCCCTCATTAAAAAAGACTCGTAAGTTCAGGAGTTTTCATGAATATAATCCAGATAGCCATATGTTAATGAACTCAAATGTGGGATGCTCTGAGTGTGCAACGCCGGGGTTGAAGACGGTATGAGAAACAGAAGTTGCAGCAAAACTTTTTCTACGTCGCCGGTTATTATGAGGGTATTTAGGGGAGACGGGCATTTGGACCAGTCGAAGTTAATTACTTCACTACACAGTACCATTTTTCATTTATTCAATACTTATCTTCCCAACAGAAACTTTGAAAAAAAAAGTATGATCAGCCGTCAGTCAGAGGTGAACTCTGATTTTATCTTCCTCAGATCATGGGTAATGAGCAGGAGTATCTAAACGCTTATAGCTGGGGAAAGGATGGAGGGTAAGGTTTTTGATCAACGCAGTCCGTGAGATGTTACCCCGCAACCGACTTCCTTTCCACTGGTGTTGCTTATAATTGTGTTGTTGCACGTAACGAGAATTGTGGCCTCAGACGAGTATCGTACCAAATTAAAGGCCCCGGAAGGATGGAAAGCTTGGATGGCTCGGATTACTGCAGATCTGGGACTCGAGCCCCGAATCATGAGTGTTTGAAAATGCTCCACTTGCCACTACACCATCTCTGCCCACAAACTGAAAAGTAGCTCTAATAATAGGAGAAATACATGTTTGCAATCACTGAATGGGAAGGGAATCAAATCAAAGGCAAGAATTGACTTTTGCTAACAAGTGGTACTCCATGGTATTTGAAGGGTTCTTTTGACACTTGTATGCCTATTTAATCGGGGCTCCACCGAATAGGCAATCGCCGTCAACAATAAAAAGAAGATGGCGAGACTGCACTCCTAATCGTGTTTCCACCTCGTCGCCGGCACCTTCTTAGAAGCACTTCATCTTGTCTAAACCTCCACCGAATTGATTACGAACCGCACATCCTTGTCAACACAATCAATTCTGTGCAGGTTGAAGCGTCAGAAACAGCACACAATCAATTCTGGGTAGATTGGAGCACCAGAAACAGCTAGAGCATTGCCCTCTTACCGAAGAAGTGCCTTGCAATGTTTACATGCGGTACTGATAAAGCCAAAAGCTAATAGATAGCAGTGTTCTTTCAGCGAGATGATTTTGATGATTTTCCATGCAGTTTTGGGAGATTCTGTTAAGTCAGAATTACTACTCACGATTTTATTGTCGAATGTATTTGCTGTTTATGCTATTTACATCGAAGATCCTTCCGTCCAAGGTCAGTTTCTTGTGCAACCTATAGAAGCCAACTAAATGTCCAGTTTTGAAGCTATTCTTCAGAACGTGTGAACAGGCGATAAGCTCCTTTGTTACAAAATACCCAGGCAGGAAGTAGCAAAACACTACTTGATTAATTGAGTTGTTCTGAATCCATTGCTGCTTAAGTGTCTAATGAAGCGAATGAAGAAATTGTTTTACAAGTGAATGGTATTGATAAAGTTTAGAAGATTCCAGAAGGTGCTTCTTGTATGTGTTTAATCAAAGAAGAAGTTGTGAAGGTAAGATAAATAGTGGCGCAAGAAAAAAACCATAGATTTTGCATCGACTTTTTGTCGTCTAATATGTTCCACTGCTTTGGCATATCTGTTGAGATTCAATGATGTATTCACTTCATAACTTTTCACTTTAGTTTGTTTCGAGCTATGCATAATCAACAGTTACGTCTGCACTTTTTTCAGGTATAATATCTTCGCAGAGGCGGACTCAATTCAATGCATCACAAATGCTCTGCCACAAAACGCAAATATCCCTCTATATATATATATATATATATATATATATATATATAATGCGCCAAGTGTGGCTATTAGTTTGTGGGTGTGTATGTGTGGTGTGTATGTGTTGATGTGTGAATGTGTGTATGCGTGTATGTATTTGTTTGCTTGTTTGTGTGTGTGTGTTTGACCGGAAATCCATAAGCCCTGTCACCGTGGACCAAGAGAGTGTATCTTTGAAAGAAAACTCATAACACCTCTTCCCGCGGACCTTGAATGTTAGAATTGGATAGGAGCCGGCAGATTGGAAACACTGATGACAGGGGACTAACTAGACTTTCCTTGAAAGGAGGAGAGGCGTGCGCGAAAGTTGTCAAGTTGGAACTAGTTCGCATAGATTCGATAGGTGTACCGGCAGCATTACGAGAATGCTGATGGTAGGTGACACGACCGAAGATCAAAGAAGGGATGACCAAAGTTACTGAAGCCCTCATGAGTTGAACAGGATTCCGCTCATGATGGGCGATGCGCTTATGAGCAGAATCCTGCTCAACTCATGTACCTTTGAGTGTGTGTTTAGTTGAAAATCTATAATTTTATATCCTGCACATAAGCCTCTAAATTTAGGAGGCAACTGGCTAACATAATACGGAAAGGAGAGCCCGGCGTAGGCAGGCGATCCGACTAGTATGTATATATAAATATATAAATAAATAAATAAATAAATAAATAAATAAATACAGGATGCGCCATAAATATGCTAACAACATCACGGAATTCCACATTTTCCTTGTTTCGAGGATTTTCAATATCTGCTCATCCCTGATATTTATCATGTACCCTAACCCACAAATCTACTTTGGTGCTACAACTAGTCAGTTTTCAAAAAACGGTGGATCCACGCAACCATTCAGCAGCCGTTCCGTCTTTGCGCGCATTTGCTGAGTTCTGTTCGGGATCTCTCGTCGTTTCGGCTTTTTTCGCATGACAGCCTCCTGTCATGCGAGCAATGTCGAACCACGATTCGTAGACAGGTCAATGACAAGCCTTTAGATGGTCGTCTTTTCGCGATTACGACCCTTTTTCCGAAAATAATTGCTTGGGAATATTTGCGCTACGAAACCAGCAAAAAGACGAGAAACGTGCCGAATTGTATGTATGTACTACTTCGATGTGAATAGCTTTCCCTGAGCAAGAGCAAATGTATCCAGGTAGCTTTCGAGGGCTTATAAACTTCCCGAAAAAAAAAACTGTGCGCATTTGCACGCGACACGCGCTTCGACACAACTTTTTCTAACGAAGAGAGGTTCAGCGTAAAAGAAAGGTCCTGATATCAGAGTATACTTATGGTGGCGTAGAAGTTGAGAAGGGTCAAATCGTTTCTCGTGACAATTTCTTTTTTGAAAAAGTTGACTGTATTCTGTGCCATCGCTTACTATGTCGACAAACGGATAAAAATTCGTCAGACTACTTCATGAGGACATTTCAGAAGGTGCTATATAGGGTCAAAAATTATTATGGAAATACGACATGAAACACTCGCGCACTTGCTTACGAGTGGAAATGTCAAGGCTTGGGCTAAGGATATGTATGCAATTTCATCCCTCCTTCTGATTGCAGGAGTATAAGGGCCAGGACGGGAATACAATGGAGGGAACGGTCGAAGTCCGCTCACGGATTCTGCGTGAGCGAAAAATCTGAATTTGAATCTAGTGAGGTAAAACATAGTAGGAGTACAGGCGTCCAGGATAGGAAGACTGGTGATGGTTGGAGGAGCGGATTCCGCCTACAGAGGACAGGATTTGTGCTAAATGAACATATGAGTGGAAATTCATAATGTTTGTATCCTTGGACGTAGACCAGTAGGAGTACAGCAGGCAGAACGTGAACACTTACGATGGGGGATAATATTGGACTCCATCAACAGGGGCGCGGCGTGAGCGATAAATCCGGATTCGCACCTAGAACTTTGAAAATCATCAAGAATACATGCGGCAGAAATCTTATCCCGGCGTTATCATTGGGGCTATCCGACTGGTGAACTGTGAAGCTCTTAAAAGTTGTGAAAACAGGGGTCAAAGACAACTTCAACGGTTCGAGGTATAGAACTGATTTTCGATCTTTCTATTTAAGACAAACGTGGGCCCTCAAGTGTGCCGTCTGATGCTCGGTGAAGTCAAAAAAACGTAGGGCTCTAACCATGGCTCGTCCAAGTCATATGTTTGAACTTAGTCGACGTGCGCACCAAGAGGCGTACGAGTTTTGCGGCATTTTAGAGGCTTACCAATCACCCGAAACACCAGTTTTGAAAATCGAAACGGCCAGATGACCACAGTGTCCACGGTAACGGTGGAAATCAATTTTTGGGCATATTGGTTTGATGTAGGCAGCTCTTTACGCAACTGCACATCTGAGATCTCGTCCCACTACCCTTTCCATGCCACTTCCGCCATGATAATCTGATACAACCCTCTATTTTCCCTACTTCTAAAAATCTAAAGTTTGCATGAACACGGCGGAATCTTTCGTTTTCTTCGCTATCGATGCACTAATCTCTGAGCTTATTCACAGTTTATGATGATCTCGAGATCCCCTTTTCAACATGAAAATGGGACCTTAAAATTATCACGAGCTGTGAAATAGAAGATTCAATTAAGCATGGGCTCAATAAATTGCTCTAGTGAAAAGATTTTAGGCGAAAATCTCATTATGACATTGTTGAGAGCCCTAGAGAAATCGAATTGGGTGCAAAGCAAAACATCAGCTTGCTGGCTTACCGCCAGAGCATCAACAAAAAAGCATTCGTTTTGTTTGATCGGCTGCTTCTAAAGGTGTCTCACTGTCCAGTCAAGAGTCAACACAGTAAGCAAAAACCAGTAATAATCGCAGTAGGGTGAGTAATGGCCGAAGGAGAATGTACAGCACAATGCCAAACTAAATTTCTGCTTTCATAGTCGGGCTGTAAACAAACACCCTTCGAAGGGGCAAGGACTATTCGCCTAACACTGTCTGCCTCCCTCCTCCTCCCTAGCACTGCCTCCGCCGGCACGCCGGCAGGCGGAATATGAAAGCAGCCAATTCCATCTAAAACTAAATAATCATCTCCTGTCGTTTCTTACTTTCCTTCGGCAAACACTATATTCAGAATGCCTGACTCTTAATTGCTTCTAAAATAAAGTTGTTCTACATAATGTTCAACACTGCTCTGTCGTACAGGTTTGTTTGGCTGAACCGCTTTATTTGTCCACGTTTCGACTGAATCGTCGTCTTCAGGGCCTAAAAATAGTTCGAAGCTCCTGCTTTGTGACTAACCCGACCAAGCGCCCAAACGAGCTGGGCTGGGCTAGTTGCAACAACTCCTAGAAAACTGAAAAACTGAAAAAACTAAACTAAAGAAACAAAAACTCGGAAAGTTCCAAGCAGAGTAACCGACCCTCTGCTCTTCCACCAACTTACTTCCCACTCTATGTGAACAACAAGGAACCAATGAGACACCACTGATGATCGTAGATAAGAATTATGCGAGTGATCTCAAAGTTCACAATAGGGAATGAACGGCAAGAGTTCACTTGTTGTAAGCACTCATTTCGGTTGTTCAGACTTGGATCTTTCGTGCGAATATGTAATGCTTCCCGCATCTTTGTGGCACCGATCTCATTCCCGTAGGCTAGGGTTTTACATTCGTATCGGAATCATTGCCTTGATGTCCTTCTAGTCGGTGCCTCCCAAGTGGTGTAGAAGAATTCCACGCCTTTTTCATGCCAGATATTCTTTGTCGCGTGCGCCGAACGTCCTTCCCATCTCCCCAATATATATATATATTCCGCCACAGACTGAACACTGAAGATGAAAAACGTCCCTCGCAGTGTACAATCTCTGTATTTTCCAAACGGACAAATGACGCAGTTATGCATAGAACATGCACGGTCGTAAAACCTATTGCGAATTAGCTTACGTTGATACTGTTTCCTTGTAGGCTTATCAAGACAACATCATTGGCCAAATCCGCACGTGCTATGATTGTCGGATTTCTGCGTTAGTTTTGTTTGATATAAAAGGGAGCCGGAGATACACCATATTCTCAGGTTTTTTTTATGGAGAATGCCTTTTCGAGTGTGATCTTCCTTGTTGTGCCCTATCATAGGTGAAGCCTTATGTGCTTCAGATGCTGCTCAAAACAACATTTGTGCACGTCACAGTGAAATTGAAAGTAAAGTATCTAATTGCAAAGTTGAATGGTTATGGGGCACAACATCAGGCTCGGAAAGGCATTTTCCAAGGAATCCTGAGAATATGGTGTATCTTCGGCTTCCTTTTATATCAGACAAAATTAGGGCAGAATTCCGACAATGCATAGCACGTGCGGATTTGGCCAATGAAGTTGTCTTGAGAAATCGACCAGGAGATATTATCAAACGTCAACTAATCCACCATAGGCTTCATGACAGTGCATGTTCTACGGATAACTGCGTCATTTGCCCGTTTGGAAAAGACGGAGGTTGCACACAGCGAGGAACGGTTCATTAACTTCATTGTTCATTGTCTGTGACGGAATATATATAAATATAAATAAATAAATAAATAAGTATATGGGGAGACGGGAAGGATGCTCGGCCTACGCATCAAAGAACATCTGGCAGGAAAAAGGCGTGGAAGTCCCCTACACTACTTGGGAGGCACCGACTAGAAAGACATCGAGGCAATGATTTTGACATCGAATGTAAAATCCTAGCATACGGGAATGAGATCGGTGGCAGAAAGATGCTGGAAGCGTTACATATTCGCACGAAAAATCCAAGTCAGAACAACCGAATTGAGCGCTCGGCCATAACAAGTAACTATTGCCGCTCATTCCCTACTGTGAACTTTGAGATCACCCGCATAATTCTCATCTTACGATCATCAGTGGTTTCTCACTGGTCGCTTGTTGTTCACATAGAGTGGGACGTAACGCTGGTGGAACCGCGGACGTCGGTTACTCTGGTGGAAACTTTTCCGAGTTTTAGTTTCCGAGAGTTGTTGCAACTAGCTCAGCGCGTTTGGGCGCTTGGTCGGGTTAAGCACAGATCAGGAACTCGATGATGCAGTCTAAACGTTGACCAATAAAGCGGTTCAGCCATAACAAACCTGTATGGCAGAGCAGTATTAAACATTGTGTGAAATGACCAAGTTTCAAGAAGACCGAACGTGGAAGTTGAAGTTGTTCTATTTGCTGAAGTGTGGTCCCGCAAGAAATGCTCTGTTGTGAATGTAATCTTCTTACTGCGTATATTAATGGCATTTGGAATTTTTAATATATCAGAGTGAAAGGGAGGAGTATACATGCTGTACAGGCCTCATGGCAATGCCTACTGATGCATGTGAAGTTACCCTGCATAGTCTATCACTGGTCATTCTTAGCACGCTTCTGTTTACTAGCCGGCATGCTTCGAGACTTGCTGATTACCTCTGTTATTAGCCCCACCCAAAACTGCTCTGCACTGATTTAGCGAGAGGGCGCCCTACAGACGTACCCCACTATCTTAAAGAATATTCAGGCGAGAAACACCAACCTTTGGCTTTCAGTTAAAGCTTTACGTGCTTCAAGGTGCTGCTCAAAGAAACATGTGTGTACGTCACAGTAAAACTACAAAGCTAGTTAACTGCTAAAATTTTAGACTTTTCGAGGAGAATTTTTCAGAAAGACATTTCTATTTCAGAATTAGATATGTTTGAATGGTCATCCGGGATTCGAGTGGCGTATTGCGTTGATGCGCCTCTACCAGAAATTCTTTCTCCATTCAGAAAAGCTTTTTCTAAAGTGGCCACCAAGTACTGCCACAACATTACTGCATGCAACCTCAAGAAACAGTACACTTTTTTGCGTAATACAATTTTTGGTAACAGTGTTGTAGCCGCAACCAGCAACCTCTTTCGACCTTTCTTTTCCAGGCTGGTGTTCGGTCCAGAACACATTATGTTCGTTGAAGGCTTCCCAAGGAGAGAATATGGAGCAATCCACATTAAGTTTTACGTAGTTTTCCCTCATAACAGTGAAGCAGTCTCGAAGCAACCTCGTCCGTTGCTCCCAAGAGCGGTTTTGTCTGGTGAGAAATTTGATTTTCATGTCAGGAAAGGAAATCTGAAAAAGTCTGTCTGAAACTTCCAAAAATGTTGAACCAACTCGGCGAAATAAACTTTGTGATCAAAATGAAAAGTTGAAGGAATCGCAACACTGTTACAATATCGCTACTATTTCGTGATTCACTGAAATCCGATTCAGATTAATCCGTTTGGTAGTCATGGTTTACATTCGACTTGGTTGAAGCGCTCTACCAATAGATGAGGTCAAGGGACGCTCTGCGACGGATTAATCCGTCACGAACCGTTCTTGACCATAACTTTTGCTAGAGCGCTCTATTTTCAATTTACTACATGTCCTAACAGAACATGTGAAGTAAAGAGAAATGAAAAACAAACAAACGCCTCCAAACATGTACCTAAAACGTGATTATAAACAACTAAAGGAACACAAAAAATTAAACAACTGAAGGAGAACATCAAACATTAATGAACATTATGAGCACACTTTGATATATATTCATATATGGATACATACATGCATATGTATAAAGGATACCAGTAACAACGCGGGTAAAGACAACACAACAATAAAGGTGACAACTAGCTGTGATTCATAAGGAAATGAGAAATTTTCCGTCTCACCTTGGAAGGATTAAGCGAGAAACTAGCTTTTTTGCTGAGCTTGGTATACTTCGTGCTTAGAAGTGCTTTCCTAGTGAGGTCTTGACCGAAGCAAACAATAATTTGCTTGAGTTACCTCTAATTTTCGAGGGATGAAAGGAAAACAATCTGGTAGAACTGAGTGAGATTGTGCCCATCATAGTTTTATGCACCGTCACCAAATCATTCACTACTCTCCTTTTATTAAGAGAGTCTGAATTCAACATTTTGTTCCTTACAATAGCACGAATGATGCTATTGCACGTATAACCAAGCGCTCTTATAAAAACTTTCCTTGTGAAGCTGTTTTGAACCCTTTCGATTGTCTGTAAAATTCTCTTTATATATGAAGAAAAAAATTACGGTCCCATATTCAAGTAAGTCGTACGTACATTTTGAAGGCTTTGAGCAGAACGATAGGATCCTTACTAAAAAGTGCACGAAGTAAAAGAAATAGCCTAGATTCCGATTTAGCAGCAATGTTAAGGCATCAAAACACAGCTCGCGGATAATTGTAAAACCAAGATCTTTAACTACAAAGGCAATTGCAATGGGAGAGTTTGAAATAGAGTAGGTGTTACGAACATTGTTTTTACCCAGATGCAGTACTTTGATTTTTTTCAATCAAATTGGAAGTAGGATCAGCAAAAAGCTCTGCGCTCTGGAGAGTTCGAGTATGCTAGAAATTTCTGTTTTTGAATTTTTGCCTTCGTTACCAGAAAAATGAGCATGAGTCTATAAGCAACTAGGGTATTATCTCCGGATATGAAATATCGTAAACCCTCCACGTCGATCAGAAACTTCGTTTCCAGTTTCCGAAAGGCATGATTGGCACCATATTCCGGGAAAATATAAAATCCTGATAATTTTGGTATCCTTCATGAGAAAATTTCAAGACTCTCAGGTGAAAACAATAATTCAAGCTACCTACTTTTCAGACTATAGCCACTTCATCCCAGCCACCTATTTCAAATGCGACAACAATGGATCGTTTTGCCAACGGGTTCCCAGTCATATAGTGGATTATTGATTCCCTTCGAATTTCCTTTCACCGAAATCGTAGAATGAGGTATCAAGTACCTGGGGTGTTACCCGCGGATATAATAACATGGCATATCCTCCACTTCACTTGAGATCATTGTTCTTATTTTTTGAAAGGCATAGATGGCACTATGTCCAAGGAGTGTACGTAATCGTGTTCATTTTGATATCCTTCACAGCAGAATTCACACAGTTTTAGTTGAAAAATTGTGATTTAAATGACGAGTTTTCTAAGAATCGGCTAGTTCTTTCCGGAGGTGCATTTCCTGGGAAACGAAATGGTTTTGCACTCGTTCACAAGCTGCGGTTCTGTGATACATACGATGAATATACGAGACTAGTCGCAGGTATGAGGTCAATACAAATTTTCATTTCAAAGTTCATATTACTCGTCAAAAGATGGAATTTCATGGTTGCTTCCAAATTTTTTTGTACCACTCCGAATCTCTTATTACTTCATTCTTTGCTAAATCAAAATCATTTTCTAGATCCCTAGCTTCCCATGTTATGGATTCGGGGAGGGGTGGAACGACACTGGAGAAGCTGTCCAAACAACCTGTGTACATTTCGGCCGACCATTCGATAGTGGTAAGATTAGGTTGGAAGATAAGTCCTGCAACACTGAACATGTTGCTCTATGAAAGAAATTAATCCCTTTTTAAATGTTTCCGCGCCCGATTGCTGTGGAGTGCTCCTGTGGGGCTTTGAAAATAAACATAAAAGAGCTCGTGAAGAGGCTCCTCATGAACTACGCCTGTCTGACTAGACGAAGAGGACGCAGGTGGGTGAATCTCTTCTCTTCGTACCAATCGAAAGGGCTTATGAGACTTAGTGACCGGAGATGAGAGCGGGGTGCATTACCTAGACCATACACGTGAGCGCCACTGGGTTGCGCGAGGAGAAAAACCACCTATGGGACCTGAAGCAGACCTTCATTAGAAGAAGTTTATTGTGTTGCTGGTGGCTGCGGTGGAATGATCTACCGGAGTATGCTAAACAGATGCTAAACAGTGACACTACAGTGACGGTCACAGTCTTCGTTAACCAGCTGCAAAAATGGGCCGACGTAATGCGAGAATCACACCCGAGAAGACTCAATTCCTTCCAACTCCACGATAACGCACGCGTGGACGATTTCAACGAAAGGCATCAAAAAATTATGGAACTCGGATAGGAAGTACTGTTACATCCGACTTACTTACCAGACCTAGCGCGTTCTGGTCATCACCCATTCAGAACGCTGAAGCACCATCTGAGGGACTAAAAATTTGATGGCAGTCGTCACTTCGAAAACGAAATCGACCACTTTTTCTCGTCGCGGCCACCGGAATTCTGGAAGAGGGGGATCTAGAAGCTACCCGGGAGATGGGCACGTGTCCTAGATAATAATGATGATTATGTTGGAGATTGAAGGTTTCGTTTATAAAGAAATATGGAATTCAAAACTCGTTCAAAGTGTTGCAGGACTTATCTTCCTACCTAATAGTGGCCAGTTGACTTTTGGTGTGTCAGGTCATGTTGTTATGGAATAGACTAGACCTTCGTAAGAGTCCGCACTGGGGTCGATCGAGAATGTACTGATACCCTATTACGATATGGAATAACTTCATTATCACTTCATCATTATCAGCAAACTTTCAAGCAAGAAAGTTGGTTCTTCTGCCGTACTTTCCAGTCGTGACTCCTTTCCTACTGGATCTAATAATGCGAAATTTCTATATTTGGAGCGTGAGTGTATTGTGAATATTTACCACTATTAACGTGCAATCTGATCATACTCCAGATATTCCAAGAAGTATGAAAATAAAATCGACTGAAAATACAGATGACGGTCCTTCTAGAATCCCCTTCCTTTTGGTCATGTCTAAAGTGTACGAGCGGTAACGCCGATTACAATATATGAGGGAAACGCACATAAGGTGCGAATAAGTGCAGACGTCAACAACTTTACTTTTAGCAAAATCTGCTACCGCAAAAAACACCTTGCTCTATCTGTGGATATTGCAGCTTTGCGGTCAAATAGTGCTGAGGGTGAAATATGCTCTAGTTAAACATATCCAAATTTTGCGCGATTTGGTCTACTAACAAAAAAGTTATGGAAGGAAGAGCGTCGAAGCGTTTCACCGAAGCCTTTTGAGCGCTACTGTATATACATATATGATTAGGGAATTCGTTCATAATAAGCTTTCCTATTCCCATTCGAGCCTTCTACTTACGTTGCTTCACACTAGAACTTTTTGCACTGACATTGCATAACCTTCTCTGATAATTTCGGCTATAAATGCAGTACAGAACATCGTCGAGTAGAATACATACACGTCTCAAGCGAAGATGTCCTCGCAGATCCAGTGAGCGAGAGCAGATCGATTCTGAGGGGTCAAATATCACCTCATTCATTGCTGACTGGTGAACATATACATATTTATATTTTATATTTATACATATGTTGTATGACTATGTTCTCTCGAACAATGGAAATAAAGAGAAGAAAATACAACGGAATCTCATTCTTAGGCTGAAATTAGCCTGAATCATTCCATAAAGATATCCGAAGCAACAGTTGCTCCCAAAAACGCTGCCACGAAAGATATGATCAAAAAGAAATTTCAAGGCAGATAACTGTCATGATAGCACATCCAACTCAGCACCAGAAAAGGGATTTCTGGAAAATTATCAGAAAATCAAAGATTGATTCTATATCTGGGTTCTTCGCGATCAGAGTTTGCGCTGATCTTACTTTCAGCTTGATCGGGGAACTTAAGGAAAGCCTATGGCGGAACAACGGGTTACGGCGGATCGTTCGCGATGGCGGATGATCCATCGCGAACGAATTAATCTGTGGCAATCGCCGGTGGACCACGAGTTAGTAGTAGTATTGAACTTTTCGACATGCTTCAAAAATGAAATTACATTGTCGAAAATTTTTCGATTTCAAGCCTGAACCGTTTGTCGTTCGATGGTCAAGTCTCGGCCCCTATTCGTTCGAATACCTATGGAACTCAACTCTTTCTTCTTTATTTATCTCCCAGTATCCCGGAAATATGAAGATTAAAGAATTTTCTCCTTCGAGGAAATGCTCTCATGACGCTGTATCTTAGACTTCGGCGGATAGCGCAAAGACCTGGAAGTGACCATCTCTTTGGTAAGAGCTTTTATAGGATTTTCCACTCACACCTCTTATTTCTAAGTCTTTTTCCTTACTTCGTTCACCCGGGCTATTTGGAAATTCGTGCTGTACAAACAAAATCTCATCGATCTCAATCTTAATAGGAATCTAGCATGCGAATAAGCGATTTTTTACCGTCTCGCGTAGGCTAGTTTGCTAGAGAGTATCAGTTCTTATTACCAGAGCGGGTCCACTCTAGGCTTTAACCAACATCACCTTCACACTATGGTATGTCACGTTTTTATGAGTATAGACCGTCTTATAAGGGTAGAATGAGGTTATGAGGGCTGTAGAATCGGCTAAGCCGATGTGCACACTCGAGGAGGACGAGTTCTCACGGCGTTGTAGAAGCTGTAGAGATTGCACTATATGCACTGGGGCGCACATATTGCAGGCAGGTAGCTTTTTGTAAAAAAACATAGAGTGTATAGGGTAGACATCATTCATGGCAGTCCGCAGCTCCAGAAACTTTCTCGCTAGCGATGGAATTGGGAGCCACCTGACTGGCAGCTCCAAAGTAACACAGACTATATCAAGTCCAATCAGAATTTTTCTACCTTCTCTGTTGTTCCGATGTTCCCCACAAGATCGGGCCACCCAACCCATCCAAACCAGACTCTGTTTTTCAATGCATGGATGGAAATCAGTTCTAAGGGTCGAAGCCCATAACTGTTGGGACCCGTTCGCGCTCCTGGCGGGTTTTCGGAAAGGCTCCATAATTGTTAACATCGACGACGGATATCGCTGCACACCTTTATGGTAATATAGCAAGGCAGAAAGTTTCAAGCAATCAAGGGAAGTCTTTCTTGGAGAGCTATGGAGCAGATAAACCGCATTGAGATCGCGCGAGCAGATGCAACAAAATTGAGGTCTGTTCATGAGAAGCTTTAGAGAAGCGATAGCGGTGGATTCGAATAGGCGAAGAGCATCATCAAAGCCCTCCTGAGCTCCACAAGACCAATATGATCAGTCTCATTGATCTGAAGGAACAATCATTGCATCTCAGATGTAATGGCATTGAAGATATTTACCAATCCAGCTTCTCTCCCCGGAGTCTCAAAAATCGTGTCGCACTATGTTCCGACAGTGTTAAATGAGAACGTCTGAAGATCCTCTAGACATCGCAAAAGTCTTGCGTGGAAACTAAATGCCTTGCACTTTCACATCCTATATTCATAAGGGTGAAAAAGGGCGTGAGAATTCAAGGTATTCAATTTATGGAGGACCGTATGACTCTATAGGAATAGAAGCGTAGGCGATATTGACAACTATTGCTCAATCTGCCTGCTATACGTAAGCTACGAATGCTCCGCACAAGTCACCCTTAACAGTATTCACAGAAGCCTGGACGATAACCTTGCGAACGAGAAGAGTTTCGAAGTGTTGAGTACAAGCAATCATATCCTCACAGAATGAGGACCATAGGAATGAATACACGACATTAAGCTGTGTAAAAGCACATGACAAATATTAGGTCGTGAAGAAAAATCTTACGTTTTTGCGCCTCAAACTTCAAATGCACATATCTCGGCTTAAACAAAACTTCATTAATCGAAATAACAACCATTACTAACGACACACTTTCGCCAACGAAAAACAAGTTTATTTATCCCATTCGCATAGAAGTCCGGAGTTCTAGAGGCGATGAAATCGTCGAATGCCGCGGCAGCATCGTGTTGGGTTTTGAAGCATTTCTCTTTGAGAAAGCCGTCGAGATGTTTGAAGAAATGGTAGTCTGTGGGGGCAAGGTCTGGGGAGTATGGTGGATGTGGGAGAGTTTCATAACCTAGCTCCATCAATTTTCTCAGGGTGAGTTGTGAGACGTGGGGCCGAGCGTTGTCGTGGAGTAAAATCGGCCCCTTCCTATTCACCAGTGCCGGGCCCATGAGCTGGAGCTTTCGATGCATTTCGTCAATTTCTTGACTCTTGACAGTACTTCTCGGCTGTTACGGTTTCACCCGGATCCACGAAGCTGTGGTGGATCAGCCCGGCTGCAGACCACCAAACCAGCACCATCACCTTCTTGCCATGCTGCTTCGGCTTGGGAAAATGTCTTGCGGCTTCATCCTTGTCCAGCCACTGGCCTGATCGTCGCCTGTTGTCGTACAAAATCCATTTCTCATCACACGTCACAACACGGTAGGGAGAAGCAAGGCGGGGGCGAGCTCGAAGCGGCGGTCTTTCTGGTGCTGAGTCAACTCATGCAGCACCCACTTATCAAGCTTCTTCGACTTCCCGATCTCCTGCATGTGGGTGCCAATCGTCCTGCTGGAAACGTTCAATCTCGAGCCAATATCCTTCAGCGTTGTACATGGATTCTCTCCCACTAACGTTCTCGATTCTTCGTTGTCAACAGCCGATGGCCGCCCACTGCGCTCATCATATTCCAGGCTCTCATCGCCGGTACGAAATTTTCTAAACCACCATTGTGCTGTACATTAATTCGTCGTACCTGGACCAAAGACAGCATTGATATCCCGGGCCGTTTCCGTCGCACTCCTGCCCAATTTGAATTGGAAAAGAAAAATTGTGCGGATCTGTCGTTTGTCTATGCTGATTTCGACCTTCTAAAAAACCCCAGGTATCATTCCAGGACAAAACCGATTATATATTTGGATAGGTCAAGAAATGCGCTTTAGATTGGTATAAATTTACAAAACATCCAATTGCAAATTACATCTAGGCGAGCATTTGAAAATTGGGCGCCAAAAAACGCAAGAACGTTCTTCACGACCTAATACATACAAAGCACGTATCGATTGGTTATGACGTCTTTATTTATATAGACAATGGCTTGAGATTGGAACTGAGTTTCTATGGTACCGTGCTTTATTTTGTCGATGGAAAGGGAGCTTCCTATCTTTGGAGCGGATCGAATTTTGATAAATAAATTTCTTCGACTGAAAGAAACATCCCAGTTCCATCACGATTTCCTCATGTATCACAGTACGAGTCGTTTACAAATAGTCTTGCCTTGCTCGAGAATGCTCAACCTGTCTTCACGCTTTTCAGTTCATACTATGCTCGCTCTATAATGTGCTATCGTGCAAAATTGAAGTTTTCTTTCTTCAAAGCATGCTTCATTGTAATGTTCTCAATAACGTCCTCATCTACTTATATGTACTCAGAAAGGGAAAGAATAAACAAAGGACTTGATAGCCACCAGTTTTGGATGTTCAAATCTGGTAGAGGTAGCATAGTAGTCTGGATTACTAGTGAAGACTCGCAGTCTTAACAAATTTCTTTCAGCGCGTCGTAAATTTGTTGGTAATCCAGAGCTAGCGAATTTTTGCTGTCCGCTTATGCTACAAGAGAAAAAGCCTCCTCCTCCGTCCCAAAATCGTCCTTCCACATTTTCTGCTCGAGATGTGACGTCTGGGACATAAGCTAACTGAAACGCTGCTGCACTTGGTCCCACGGGGAGCATTTCATCGATGGGATCACTAACGTCAGTTAACTTCAAAATTTTACCTATATTGGGCTTATATTTCCTTCAGAACTGTATAATATATTGAATATGTTGTGTGATATATTATACGTGCTAACCCATTGGCGATTGCACCTTTTATATTGTCATTGACCTTACATTATCTTTTAGTTTCTCTTATAACTATAGTTGGAAATGAATGACTCGTGGACCACAATGCCTCAAGATTCTCTAGAAGGCTGTGAGCTTAGCTGATACTTGAGAACATGAAAAAAACTATAAGAACACTTGATAAATTATATAAATACTACAGGAGCACGATTTGGTGGCGGTCGTCAATGGGTTAAAGAATGTGGTTTTCCTAATGAAGTCGCTTCAATGTAAAACGCATAATCGTATGTGACTTTCTGGATCACGGAATATAGTCATCAGTCGAGCCTCAGGAAAGCACAACGACCACAATGTTTGTATTACAAAACTGACTCTCATGCAATGCAAAAACTTCAACAATTTAGCGACTGTTAACAGGAAACGAAAACTCCCCGTCTTTGGAGTTCAAACCATTGATCTCATGAATTGCCGAAGTATGAAGGGAGCGGCCATAATGCCTTCTTGACTCTACCGCAGAGTTACTTTCTTCAAGTCAGTCTCTTGCTAAGCAAACTTTCGTCTCTGGCTAGACAGTTCGCATGGATGCAGCGCAGTGGCGAACGTTACCTTGTTAGTAAGCGCGGACTGTGCCAAATTCGCCCTGTCACCTTGTCGACGCTGACTATAACTGAGTAATAGCGCAGTACATCTAAAGTCTGAACAGCAACCACGGCACCAGTAGTACCTCACGATAGGATGCTTCACACCTCGTCGAATGTGTGGGGCAATCTGTGACAATAGATTGACTTGGTCGTTCGTTCAGATAACGTGATTATTTTCACAAGAACGGTATGGAAGTCTCACTAGAAGGAAACTCGATACGTATCTCGCGTCTGAAATCACAATGCGCTGACCCATACTTTGGTGCTTTTCAGGAAAGCGAACATGGAACAAAAGCGAGCAGGGACGGAATGGGGAGCGTCTGGGAGTCGTACCAACCCGATCACTCCCCATAACGCTGCGATTGACGTTATTTTTACCATTTCTCAAAACCTCTACTTGGGAATAATGAGAGGTTAAGACCAGGATGTCTCTCAGGATGTATAGGAATGCTTTGCAGAATTTGGAACGAATTATTTCTGTTCTGGAACGTATGTAATGAGTCGTGTTCATTAAGAGTTAAAAGAATTGAAGACATCCTCTTGCGAGTACACAATCCAGATCTTGCCCCAAGTTAAAGGATATTATACTGATACTGATATTATGCAGTTAGAATACATTTGTTTCAACCGAGGTTTCAGATATTATCTCCAAACATCTCTCCGAGATCTCGAACCGTCTTGGCTGGTCCATAATCAGTTATGAAAAGTACCCGAGATTTGACTCAATGACGGAATTCATGAATTTTGCCATTATTCCTATCGTGATATTCTCAGTGCCTTTAATGGTTTTTTTGGCGTATTGGACCTCGTCTTTGAGGTGAAAGCTTTGAAAAAAGTTGTTGGGTTTTTGTTCTCAGTCAAGGCAAATTGCTTTTCAAGACCAAACCTGAGCTCAGAGTCGTGGCTTGTAACCGGGGCAACAGGTGGGAAAAACGCAGCACTGAGGTGAGTTTTTCATGGTGAGTTGGCTGAAGAAGAACCTCGGAATTTCTTTGTTTAACTCATCAAAACAGATTAGGAGAACAATGGAAATCATTGCGGAGCAAAATGCCGAAATTGATAGACAAAATAAATTAGAGCTAACGAAACATATGACTATCACCGGTGGACACGATGGAATTACGTCGACCGGCCAACTTCTTCTCAATGTAGCAAGGTGATTTCATTCTTGACCATATCGTACTGTGTTCTACAACTTCCTTATATTCCGCTCCCATAATGGAAGGATCTTCCTGCCAAAAGAACTATTTCGATTGACACTTCTATTATTACTAGGTTGTCTATGGGTTCAAACCAAACGCAGTCCATTCGGCCGGCATCACATTTGATGTCACCAAGTGTCAGTTCACCGCAGATTGTAGTCATCCCAACACGGAATGAAACTAGCAGTAGCAGTGCCATGATTGCTGAAGATTCATCGCATCGAGAAAGCATATCGGCTAGTCAGGTGCCTGCACCACAGCTGTTAAGCGTTACAAAAGTGATTAGGTTTGTTTGGCCGAAAATATGTTGTTCAATTTAATTCATTTCAATTCTACAATTCAAACAGTCACAGCCATATAAACCCGATATTTGGCTTTGCCCTTGGGCTAAGAGGTAGAGTCTCAAGAGTGTGTTGGTGCCCTGTAGAGTCCTGCAGAAACCGTATCTGCTCTGTTTATTGAGCGCTGAAAGTCAAAATTTTAAATAGACATGCCCACTTTCCTATTACCTTACATGCCCATATTCTCCTCAGTTGCATATTAAGTTAGGGTAAGCGGTGCATATAACCTGACAACTTTTGAATACCGGTTCTGAGTGATACAAATTTTAAGAAAGGACATCTCTTAGGACCAGAAATGTGCTCGTTTTTGGAGGGTATTATATCACTATTAGTCGTGATACAGTCTATTATCAGTTGGCCTGCGCACATTAACGCGGGCATCACAGCAACGAATGTTCCAAACGGAATTACGTGTCTCCGATCTTAGTCCCACCCTCAAAATTCTGACCATCAGGCTGAGTAGCTACGAACTCATATGGGAAGTACGCCACAAATCCCGTACGCTGAGGGTTCTTTCTAACTAAACAATTCCTGGCCGGTTGGTAACAAGGGTACGTGGAGCGACGTCAGGTGGATAAGGGAGTAAATCGCGTACCAAGTCAACTGTACCTGTCCGAAGATGCAGGAGGATTCATGTTCTGGAAACCCATGAGAAGACATATGCCGAAAACCGTAATATAGAATGCGTACATTGAAGATCTGATGATGCGAGCCACGAGGAACATGCACAACGTCATCTGACCGACCGAGACATGAAGGCAACTCCCGCTGCACCCCGTTTTTTTGACCAAACAGCTATTTGAAACATGCAACAGCAGATGCATCGGTGGCGTGAGTGTCCTCGTCAATACGCACTTGGTTATGAACATCGAACCGTGTGGAGGCTAGACATCCCGAATCGGACGTTTGCGATTGAGAATATGTGACTCAGCTCTGAGTCATTTCTTTGTCTATGCGCTAGTCATCAAGCTGCGAAGAAGAGCAGGTAAAAGCTATTCATATGATTTTGAGGAGGCTCTTCAGAGAGTATGATACTTTTTTTGAAGTCATCGTCGGTAATTTTAACGCTAAAATTGTTCCCAGAAAAACGGCTGGAGCTACATATCAGGACTCACTGAAAAAAAGGATGAAAGACTGTACGAGTTTGTCCCACCCATAGCATCCATTGTAAACTAAAGTTCGAGGAGCTCTCTCACCTGCAGTGGACGTGGTAACAGCCTGGTAGACGTTCTATAGTAGAATGGATCACATCATATTTGATCAAATGTTTTGCGTAGCCAACGTCACTGTTGATCCGAAAAAAAAACATGGGATCGGCTTATCGGCTTCTCGGCGCCAGATTTCTTTTCTTTACTGAGAGCACCGAAATTTGGGAAACAAAGCTCCAAGATCGTCATGATTGAGATCACTTTCTTTGCAAGATTTTGGAAAGTCTCCGTCATCTACAACATCGATGAGAAGTATTACCGAACATCTTCACGATAGTGCTAGAAGAGCAGAGAATCTACATGTAGTCACAAGATGTTTCTCTTCGAAGATTCTCGAGCCAATACGTTATCATGGAAGATATGGACAATCACGGACAAACGTCTGCAAAGCTATGCAGAGAAGTGATAAAGCAAGGTACGTAAGAGTCGGAGTGTGAGGTGCTGGCATCGTGGAAAATAAGAAAGACAGAGTTGCTGTACAAGAATGGAGATCCAGACGATGTTGGAAGCTATAGTTGTCTGTGACCTATAAACTTTTTACACGAGTTGTCCTCGAAAGGATTATCAAAATTTTGGATGGAGGATAGCCGTGCAAGCATGCAGAGTTTTGTAGTGGGTTCAGTACAATCGATCACATCCACAGTCTAACAAGACTCAACGAATAGTAATAAGAGTGCAGGGTGCCGTCATATTGTATGGCGTTCATCGATTTTAAGATGGCCTTTGATAATGCGGGACGGAATCGGTGTTTGAAGCCTCGTTCAAGGATAAAGGTTGTTTCCTTCCGATATATGAGGATGCTTCAAGAACTCCACAACAATGCCACGCAGTGCCGCTCACCAAAGCACCGTCATATGAAATAAGAGGTCTTGAGGATGAAGGTCAACGGCCGCTATTTATATCTCCGCTTTCCAGACGACAGCGTCCTCATAACACCGAACATGGCAGGAAGAGTGCTGGCTAACTTGACAGCGCTTGTGGAAAGATCGGCTCTAGAATGAACTAAGAACCTGATGCCCTATTCACGCAAAAGGTAACGACTACTTTAAATGCTCCAATTGCATGTATCTAGGTCGAAAAGGCAACATGGTGAACGACCCAGCTATGGAGCTGATCAGACAGAAACGAGCGGCATAGGGGCGTTCAAGAACATCCAGAGAAAAGTTGAGAAGATGAGGAACATTTGGCCCTGCGTTTGCGTTTTGACCCTGCGGTCCTGCCGGCTTTACGAACGTCTCGGAGACTCGGACTCTGCGAAAGCAGGATGAACAGGCGAGGTTTATAGTTCTTCCACGTTGTGAAAAAAGGATGCTCAAAACTAACTATACACGCAATAGCAAAGGAGAATCCGAAGTGTCGAACTCCGTCAACGTGCGAAAATCAGGGATTCCGTTTCCTGCTCCGAGGAATCGAATATCAGGTGGGTCGGGCACTTTATGTGATATTGTTTAATCGTTAGACCAGAGCTACTACCGACTGTATCCCTTGGGATATCAAACGAACTTCAGAACGAACTGTATCACGGTGATTAGACTTCTTCACGAAAATTCTTAACAGAGGAGTGCTGTGATTCTTCTCCCTCGAGTGGGTTAGATCTACTCGACTACTGTGGCTGGCGTGGGGACGAGGTTACTGATGCGCGCCCGAAGAAATTGTAGATCAGCTTGGCGAAAGGTCATGCAAGTAAGTACTGCTCACTGTAAGAGCGCTCCGCTCAGCACGAGCTTGCCTCTTTCATTTCATTCTTAATCCGCTCCTCACCTGTATTTCACTTCTTTATTTTCCCGGCAAGTGGGCCATTTGGGAATCAAATTAAAAAGCTTCATCTTTGTCATCGCCCGTTTCGGTCCACGTTCTGCCTGAAGTTTCGTTGCCTTCAAGAGCAACTGTTGAGCATGCATAAGATCCACCCAAATCATAGTCAGCCGATCTTACAGGTGCTTCTCCGGATGATACAGGATTTCGTGTTAGACAGACAGGCGCAAGTTCCTGGTACATATCGAGTACAGATATTTCTTCTTCTTCTTCTTATTCTTTAGCGCCTGTCCCGCGTGTAGGCGGGGTCCGCTTTTCTGATATGTTGACGCCACTTCTCCCGATTGAACGCTTGATCGGGGTGGATGTTAACCGTTTTGAGGTCTTCGTGCAGCGTACCGAGCCATCGCTTGCTTTGGGCGCCCTCTAGGCCGCTTTCCGGGCACATCTAGGTTGAGACCGATCTTACGAACACTGCCTTCATCCGCGCGGAGAACGTGGCCATACCAACGGAGTCGAGCTTCGCGCATTTTATCGACAATGGGCGCTACACCGAATCGCTCCCTGATGGCATCATTACTTATGCGGTCTAGTCGTCTTACTCCGGCTGCCCAGCGCAGCATCTTGGTCTCCATCACACTGAGACGAGCTTCTACTTCTTTGGTCGTAGGCCAGCACTCAGCGCCGTAAATCGCGACGGGCCGGATGACGGTTCTATAGATTTTTGATTTGAGACGCTCAGGGATGTTCTTATTGCAGAATACGCCAGTCATTGAGCGCCACTTCAACCACGCTGCATTCACGCGAGGATTCGTTTCAAAACCCAGGCTGCCGTCAGACGCAATTGCCGATCCAAGGTACTTGAAGGTTGTTGTCCGTGTGAGCTCAGTGCCATTGATCTTGATAGAGCCTGGCTCGCTCGAATCAGTGGTCAAGTACTCAGTCTTTTTGACGTTTAACCTGAGCCCGAACATAGCCAGACGGTCGGACCAGGTCTGCACCT